>VZTL01051402.1:67683-82839 GCA_013400535.1 Scopus umbretta | reverse complement strand
TGGGGTTTTTTTTTTGGGGGGGGGGTGTTGATGGTTGGACTTGATGATCTCAGAGGTCTTTTCCAACCTTAACAATTCTATGATTCTATATCAGGAGGTATAAAGGTATGGAAGCTTTGCTAACAAAGATGTTGCAAGACCTGATCTTCCAACATTTTGTGATGCTGACAAAGTAGCAAGTACAAGCAAAATACTAGCAGCCAGGAGAGTAGGAAAGGCCATTCAGCTCTTCTCTTGTAATTGTAAACAAATGAAATAAAAAAAAACAAGCCACGATAAGGTCAGGAGACTTGAGTTTATCCTTTAGCTCAGAGATATTGCTGCATGTCTGAGGTTTTCTTCTTTCTTACTACATTGTGAGCATTCTCACTGATGGTATTAACTGAGGAACAGACAGCACTGTGCATGACTTTGCTCATTAAGTGGTCATCCTACAGAGTTGGCTGTACAGTCTTTCCTGATGCTGTTGGATCACGCATATTGGAGCTCAATCCTAATGGGATATAAAGTATGTTTTTATAAATATAAATAAATAGTAAGTTGGGTATTTTCCTGGGAGTACAGAGTCCCTTTAAGACTTGTGTGGGTGGAATATGACATAATGTGTGAACTCTGACAGTATTTTCTCCATACAACAAAAAAAAAACCTAGACAACTGTACTGGTCAGATCTTCAGCTTAGGTAATTAGCCTTTCTGAACAAGCTTCCCTAGAACTAAGCCAATTCACAGCAAGTCAGTATCTTGCTTTATTTTAGCATGTCCTGCATTACTTAGACATTCCTTCCCAAATTCATCCAGCTGGCTTTTTACTCATTGTGGTTATTTTTGCCCCTTGTCCCTAAAGACTGCCTTGTCTGAGAGCCAAGGTCCAGGTGTATTCTTGGGAGTCAGCTGCAGGCCAGAGCATAGGGCAGCATGACAGGCCAAACTGGACAAACAGAGCTCCGACTGCTCCTTCCCCACTATGGAAGATCTCCTGCTTGATGACACAATTCCTTCATCCTCTAGATTTATACATCATTAGAAACCCAAACCTGCTCCCAAGTTTTCAAGAGCTTGTTAGCTCTTAAAGCGTCAAGAGTGCCACCTAATTTGCCTTTTGTCCTACCTAATTTGTGGGAAGGCTTGGGGAAGGCCATGTGATATGCAGAGTTTCTTTTATCCAGCCTTTCAAAGGGAAGGTAAATAATGGGGCTAGGACTTCAGGATTAAAAAGAAGGGAAAAGAAAAGCATTGGCACAGAAATACAATTTTAGTAAATAGCAGCGGTGCTAATTTCTGGCAAAACAGAGCTAAGTCAGTATGGAAACAATTAATGCCACTGTACCCGTGAAACACAAGTTAAGATAGCTGATGTTTGAGGATAAAGTTCTTCATCAATCATTGGTTTATTTTATTAGCATTCATAGTGCTGTGTGGTGTGATTACTTCTGATGTCTTGTGACAAGCGTAATGAGAAAATGCAGGGCCAAACCCAGTCCTGGCGCTGGACCCACTTACACGGCTCTGAATTTGAACTGTAATGTAGCACATGTGAAGGCATAAACCTTTCCTGAAGGAACACAGATTCCACCTCAACCCCTGGCCCTTGTTGAGGTTATTCCCTACGTTCAGATTTATTGGTAAAGCACTGCTGAAACTTTGTCTCCTCTTTTAAAAATTGCCCTGCAAATGATATGCTGAAAAGTCTGAGGTTCCCATATTGTCTGAACTGTTCTTTATTGTGTGAACGGCCTGGTTTTGCTGACTAAAAGACCAAATGCTTTGCAGCCAGATGGTATTGATTCTTTACAGTTGTGTTCATACATCAGATGTAGATATTGTATTCCACTTCCCATTACATCTGAAAATGACTGGGTCTAATTGACAATATGGCATCCACATTGAGATGTTTGCTTTGTGAAAACTGGCTGCTGCCCAGAATTATTTTGTATTATTAACTCCTGTACATTGCCCCCGCTGTTTG
The DNA here is from genome assembly GCA_013400535.1 of Scopus umbretta. Lineage (NCBI taxonomy): Eukaryota > Metazoa > Chordata > Aves > Pelecaniformes > Scopidae > Scopus > Scopus umbretta. Next base: position 80,872 of record VZTL01051402.1, on the reverse strand, counting down.
ATCAGCCTGTTTCTCTTTGTTCTAAGCCATATGTGTTTTCAAAACTAATACTTATACACCTTTCAAGGCCTCTGATTGTTGTACAAAAGACAATAAATCTCTAGGGGATCTAACTATATCCTGGAGCATACAACCTAATGAGAAAAATAACTTCAGAACACCGTGCTTTGGTGTTCTGATATTCTATCTCCTAGCTTTCAAATTTGGACAAAAAAGAAAGAAAAGGATCCACTGTGATGAAGCATTAACTGCATGAATAGCAAGTCTAAATTTTTTATTTCCAAGTGAGACACTATTTAACAAGGGCACTTCTGTTGCTTCTGGATTCCTCATCAGTTCTTTGGACACTTTCTATAGGTGGCAAATATCCAGTCTGTTTGCAAGAGGAGAAAACATCGGTGTTCGTTGTTTGTTTTTTTTTTTTTTTATTAAAGGGCCTCAAAGGCTTTTTGACTGCGATCTCTGTGGAAGAAGTAGAGGGAAAGGAAGAATTATTTCTGAGTTATAAATAACTGCTGGATTTGTTTAATAGTTGAATGTACCCCAGATTCTCTTGAACCCTGTTACAGCTATGATGTGGGAATGACTTAAAGAGTGAAGAGGGGAACAAGCTGCATGTGACTTGAAAAATTGCCCTTTCCTCCCATCCCCAGGTCTCTAGTCTAGAAGAAGGGTCTGGGGGGCTCCACAGCCGTGCAAACTGATGACAAGTGTGAATTTGCCCCAGACCCAAATAAACGCTGGCTGGCAGGGCCTATGTGGAAATGAGGATGGCAGTGTATCTCTGTGCCTTTTACATTTGCGCTTGTGCCACATGAGTCCCCAAAGGGTAGGTGGCTACCCTCTGATAGCTGCAAATGAGCAAAAGCCTTCTTGCATAAGCAAAGAGTGGAAGAGTCTGGGGAAGAGCCTCAAGTGTAAAGGCACAGCAATAACAGTGTCAAGGTAAGAACAACCCTACCAAAAATACAGCATCAAGGATCAATGTGTCCTGTCAGGGCTGGGACTGTTGCCTGGGAAGAGAGCGTGTAGGTCTAGGAGGCCATAGTAAGCTAAATCTTCCTGTGGCATCAGCTGAAAGGTGCTTTGGCCAAGGGCGAGAAGGTGAAAGCCTTGCTCCTGGCCAGACTAGAGGTGCTCCGTCTTGTTGTTTCCTGTTGGTTTTCAGTCCTCATCCCTGAGATGAAACACAAAATGATGTCCTTGTTGGGAAGGGGGCAGCTGAACACTGATGTGAAGAATGACTCCTCTCATGTTCAAATTGATTGCAAGAGGTCCCCTTCGCTGAAAGGAGACCGATGTTACTTTTTCTTATTTTTTCGGTTTTGTGTTTTCATTTTTAACCAGCTAAACTCATTTTAGACTGTCGTAGATTCTTCTGGTTTCAGTGCCTTTGTATCAAGGCACAACTGCAGGTGATAAATAGCACAGGTTCATGAATAGCACTTGGAAAAAGGCTCAGACTTGGCTTTTTTTCTATAAACCTTTGGAATTTCAGTCTCTCTCAGTGTGGGTAATACAGCTTTCTTTAAAAAAATGGGATTTAAAAAAATGACTGATAAGATAAAATTTGCTTGTCCATTGTGAACCAAGAAAAAGTACTTTTTAATGCAGAGCTGGCAAATATGTTAAATCTGATGCGGAAGGCTTTCCTGGCACAGGTAAAAAATTATTTTGGTGGTGCATTTGTGTGCAAGCTGTTACTTTAGTAAGATGGTTTTCATTTAGAAACTGTTTCTGCACAAAGGATTTTGTAACGGTGCAATAAAACAATCTTACCCATCCATCTTGAGCCAGAAAAACATACTTAACTTTTGTTGGTGGAAATACTTTAAAACCCCAGCTTAAAAACAGTTTGGTGATCTGAGTGAAGCTCTGAATGAGAAGCAGTGAACCTTGGTTACTCCAATGTGGGCAGATGCCAGCTGGGAAATAAATTTGCATGACTTCAGATACTCTTAGTGCCTCCATTAATATACTGAGAACCTTTCGTGCTTCAGTATATTTATCCTGATTTCACCCCTCTGAGAGGATATATCCTTATTTGTGCAATTGGGGGGTTAAGTTTCAGAAAAGCTAAGTGTCACAAAATCACGTAGTAAGTCTCTATGGGAACTGCCAGTTCAACCTGTTTCTTCAGAGTCCTGAGCTAGCTCTGTACTCAGACCTATCTACATCACTAGAGATCAAAAAGCAAAACTGATTAAAAGATAACAGCATAGTACTCAGCATCTTTGTCATTAAGAAGCTGTTACTGTGCCTGGTGGCTGCAAGAGTATGTTGACTGTGGATAGTTACATTACAGAAGAAATTACTCCCTGAATTAAGAAATGTAGGGAATACTTCTGCCAGATCTCTTTCCAGGGCTAGCCATAATCAAATTCCTTTCTTTACTGTTTTTTGTAACCTCACTAATTGAGATCACCCAAAGTGTTACCATGAGCTGAAGTCAACATCAATGAAAAATCCCATTTATATTCCCTATGAAAACACATGGCCTTCAAAAGTGTTTGATTTTCATCGGACCTTCTCATCTGTTTGTCATTTAAAGTTCAGGCCATTTTCCATATTTCTATCAAATACTGCCTCACATGGAAGTCTGGCAAATGAGCTTGCAGTGTAACTTATTTGAAGTTATAAATAATCTAATACTTGCCTGAAGTTGACCTCTCTATACAATAATATACAAATTAATGTCTGAAGCTGAGGGACATACAGTTCTCTAGTACTGCCGTGTTAGTTAAAGGCAGGGTTACACTTGTACACTTACAGCACTTGTGGTCATTTGCACTGGTGCAGACTTGGCCTTGAGGTAGAAGTGAGACGGAGGAGGAAACGGGACAGACTCTGTAATACTGTCAGCTTCTCTAGGCAGGGGATTTGGCTCTGATGTCACTCCCAGGTGCCCTCTTGCTTATTTATTTAAAAAAAACTGCTGAGCAGGCAAATGCTCTTTTGCTGTGATTGCTTTTTCCTTGTCACATTTGTTCCTTCAAATGTGTTCCATTCACATTAAAGTCTGGGCTCTCTTACGTTTCCTGTTTTGATAGGAAAGTGTTTGGGAACCTGCTGGTTCATGGGTGGTTGGAGGATGGACAGGGGGCCCAGCAGGGTCCTAGGGCCACCCCTGTCACTTCAAAACCATTTCGGAAGGATTCAGCTGTCTGGGTGCTATGCATCCAGTGAGTTCACAGGCATAAACAGATCTTTGTGTGCTTTTTGAATTTTTTGGGTGAAAGGAATGGAGCCATGTTAGCCATCCTGCGTCTCTGTAATGTGAAGCAGGCAAGCCACGTCCGAGTTGTGCTTCCCTGCCACTCATCTGTGACTGAGACATTTGTAGCATGAGGTTCAGCAGGTTACAGCGACACTTTTTGCCTCCCCTTGTCCTGCCTGAAAAATGAGGACAGTCCTACATAACCTGTGCTGAATTTACCCTGGTATCCCATTCCATACTATATACTTAATGTTGGTATTAGCAGCTACCTTTATACTGCTGTGTACAAGTGTCTTTGAGCCTGGCCTTGGGGTCAGACTCAAACCATCCCAACCACATGCTTGATTCCTGAAGAAGGGCTGGTTTGGTGCTATTCAACTGGTATACCTGATAGATCAGAGTCTGGGCTGCATCCTGCACTTCCAAAGCAGTCTTCCTGCGCAGACCAGCCCAGGTGTCCTGGGCTTGGATCTGCAAATTTGTTGAAGCTCCTTGGGTCCCCCCCATTGTCCCCTTCCTCTAGCCTGCCAAGGGACCTCATTTCATCTTCAGCATGGGCAGGTGAGCTTGAAATGGGGGGGCAACTTCAAACCGCTTACCAATAAGCACTGGACGTTAGTTATCAGATCTCAGGAACTGTTTGGACATCAGGTCACTCCCAGGACCGACCAGCTGAGCTACACCAAAGACGTAACAAAGCGGAGTGTTTGAGCATAAAGATGCTATTCAATTCACATAAAAGTTGCAAAATCTTGTTCCTGAAGTCTTTTCATTTGAATGCTTATCATTGTGACACACTAGACTTGCTTGTGCTTCTTTTGCTCTTAGACACATCTCACTTATGTTGATTACACTTTTAACATATTAGTTAAAGGACCTAAACATTTTCAGAGGTTATTGGCACCTGAAATTAAAGTGTATTGTTATCTCCTCTCTCGGAAAGAGAGGATTCTGCTAACACGAAGCTCTTGAGCAGAGTTTTCTTTTTTTCTTCTAATCAGCTTCAGACATAAAGTACTGTAAGTGAATGACCATAGCTGCTAATTAAATTGAGCCTTGAATGACCAGGTTAGCACTCCTATTGTCATTATGTTTCCACTTGATGAATTGCATTTCAAGTTATTCTTGAGGCTTTCCTAATGGCAATCAGGTTACTGAGACCTTGACCTTACCAATGCATGTGCTCTTGCTTAACTTAACTCACGTAGGTGCCCATGTTGAGTTCAGCACACCTTTTACTTTTGTAGGTTTTTACACACAGCTGAACGCTTAGAGGAGTGGGTTCTCAGGGAGCAATTCCCTATTGCATATCGTAAAATGCCAAGTGCTACCCTCCTGGTCGCTGCAGCTACAGACTGCAACAGGATCAGCTCTCTTGTGCGCTGCTGGCGTGGAAAATCATTTTAGTGTGGGGCAGCAGATGTCATTGAAGTCACTTTAAACCGCTTTGCGTGTTGTGGTGCCTCAGTGACTGGTGTTTGTATCTCTGGCCAGGAAGTTGTGGCTCTGAGTTGCATTCAAGGAATTGGGCTTTTGTTTATAGCTAAGAGAACCAATACTAGGGAACTGTGTGTTATTTGAAAACATTATTTGGGAAAGCTGCTTACAGGTACTGGCCATAGTTCTTCATTTCAAGCTATTACTCTATTTTGATCTCGAGAGTAATAAGGAACTGAGCGAGCGCTGTGCTTTGTTTCAAAAACAATATGTAGTCAGAAACTGTTTGCAAGAGCAGATGCCAGTGGCTTAGAAGCTAAGAGAAGCAGAGTATTCACATCAAGCAAAATGTAATCCCATCCTATTTTGTTTTGGTTTTCAATTTGAAGAACATACACCTTAAATCATGTAGTTTTTCTTCGCTAAGGTTTTTAGGGAGCAGATCTATGCATGTATTTCAGTACTTGGTGTTTGTACATGTATGCTTAGTATCTTTTCTAAAATTTGTGCATTAAGGCTGCAGTTGGTCTGCAAGCATTGCTCTATATTTGGTAAGATTAATATAAAGATTTTACACACTTACTTATATACCCAAAATATGAAAAGCTTAATAAAGTGGATGTTTAGAATTACTACATCTACATTTTGGATTCTTTGCACTTGCCTTCTTGTGTGTTTGAATCTTTTGAGTTAATCTTTTTCACACTATTTTCTGAAATAATGAGGATTAGAAGTTAATCAGCCTTTCTTAAATATAAGAAGTGTAATCACGTGGCCTCCAAGACTGGAGGTTTACAAAAGAGCAGCAGCTATCACAGGTCTTACGATAATAAACATGAGAATTGACAACAATGAATTTCTTTGACCCAGTGGGAATAATTTAAAGCCACGTGTTTGTAATGTAGATAAGTCACAACTAGGTAGATGAGCAGACAGAGAACTCACTAGGCTCTTTGTTGGCCACCTGCTATTCTGGGAATCCTGGCTGATAAACACAGCCATCCCCATCTGTAGATGGGGAGTTATAATTAATTACCTGTGACATTGATAAATTTCTTTTAGGATCTTCTCTTAATCCAGTGGCGCATCTGCATCAAGTCCTCCTTTCCCTCTTCCAACACGAAGAGTCTATTTACGGACTCAGATTCATAATTAAATGTTTCATTTGCAAAAAGAATGGTTCCCAGGAAAATGTGAGTTCTATTTGTGCGCTCGTGTTAGGCTTTGTCAGACATTACATAAGAGATTTGCTCATGTTGGCCTGCTGCTCCTGGCTTTTCAGATAATCCTTTGTATTACGTTTCCAGTGCATGTAGATAATTTAATTTAATGTTTTTCTAAATGCCTGCATGCAGGAAAGCTAACCTTATATGAGCATAATTAGAATTATTTATATTCTGTAAAAATTTAACTGAATCAGAATTACTGGAAAATGTGATTTTTTTTTTTTCTTTCAAGAATACATTTTGCTGTAATTGAATTAAGTTAAAGCCTTAATTATTTTTCAGCTCTTGCCTTATGTTGACCTTCTCCCACTTGATCACGTCAGTTGCTTTAACTGTATATAAAGTTCACTTTGGCAGTGATGGCTATCCTCTTTATCGCTTTGTTTCAATGGGTTGTTACTCCAAAGCCCCAAAGTTCTAATAAATTGTGTTAACAGGCTTAAAAATTTGTGTGAATAATGTCTTCAGTTACTGATGCTAACATAGACTTCCATTTAGATAGCTGTGAAATAAACAGGACCACAGTCCTTGTTGCTCTAGGTACCATTTATACTATTAACCACTGCAGTCTGGCTTGTCTGGGAGATAAATGTGATCATTGACGAGCAATTAGGAAACAGTTTTATGGAGATCTGGGCTTTACGTCGTGGGCTAGAGGGGCAGAGAAGCAGCCTATTTTCTAGAAGGTCAGAATGTGTCACGAGGGGATGAGCTCACGCTGGGGCGAGGAGGGAACAAACACAATTTGAATTGATGTATTTTGGCGGTGTGGAGAGGAGAAGAGGCAGAAGGCTCTTTTTTGGTGATGCAAGATTGATGACACTTGACCAGAGACGTTTTGGTGCCTGAAGGCTGTTCACAGGCAGTTTTACTTTTATTTGTGTATATATATTTAAAAAAAAAACCAAAAAAAAAACCTGCTCAGTCTGGGTTTCAAGGAAAGGTAATGTCTTGGTGATAACATAATACAGTGTGTACGCTTACATGCCTTTAGGTGTGTTCTAATAGATGCAATGAAGACAGAGAGAGGAAAAAAAGAAAAACCTCCAGGCTGCTTGTTTGGCAGTTTACTTTATTTTTAAATTGAATAAGTATGGAAATATTAACAGCAGAAACATGATGTAATGAGCAGTCATCCTTTGCTCCAGAAATGAAAAAACCAGAAGGATAAAGTAATATCAAAGCTTGTCTTTACTGCTCTACATAGAAATGTAAAGGACAGGTTTAACGCCACACTCAGTATGGTGAAAGTCTTGGAATAAAATGAGATCAGCCTATCTTAGCTTCAGTTTTGGATCACACCAAGCCACAGCTATGGGCCTTCAGAAGCTCAGGAAAATACTTTTGTTGAGGCACTTAAATGTCATGCAACATGCATGGTATAAACACCTAAATGCAGATGAAGATACAGTGTTAAATATTTAAAGATTGGCTTAAACCCTGAAGCACTCTGTTTTGCCTCTCCCTTCCAAAAGGAATGTGAGCACTTAGTATCTACAGATACAACAGAGAAGGTTCTCATTAACCATGTAAGTGGCTAACCCTGCTTTGAGTCTTGTGAAATTCCTGGCCTTTTTGACATCCTGTGCCACTAAGTTTTTAGTACAATTACGATTTGTGCAGAAAATATTCTGCTCTCTTTCAGTTTTGAATTTTCTCACTTTTAATGTTATGATCTGTTTCTACTTTTGAGTCAGAAGGCAGAATGAGGACAGAAACGTCAGGCTTTTTCACAATGTTTTTTCCTATTAGGCTTGTGTGGTACCTTCCCTGCTATTGTGTCTCTTCTACTGTAACCTTCTGAGGCTTTTTGGGCATTGTTTAACATTGTTACCTGGAGATTCGTGGATCTCTGTATGGAATCATAGTCTAGCCTCTTTTGAGGGGCTGTTTTCTGGGAGAGAAACCACTAGGTTGTGCCTTTTTTCCCCCTCAGCTGCTGTACAAGCCTCACGCTGGAACCCTGGACGCAGTCTCCTGAGTGACCCGGTGGCCATCAGGCTGGCCAATTTGGGTGTTTAAATCCAAACACCGATCCTACCTCTCTCAGGAATTTTTTAGCATTTGACAGTTCATCTATGGGTGGGCTAGATGAAAACGAAACGTGATCGTGGCAGCCTAATGCGGAATAAATTATTTCAATCCATGTATTCTGTAGCAGGCAGCAATCCTTTGACTTACATGAACAGAAGAAATGGGACAACTGGGCTGGCACAAAACTTGGAGAGCAGTGCCAGTAACAAGCTTGACTTCTCTGAAACCAGATCCTGCCCTGACCCTGATTAATTACTCAGGAGTTGTTCGCACAACTGAATTCCTGCTGTCAGTGCATCCCGCGCTGCCTGCCAGGCCTGCCAATGAAAATAGAGCAGTTGTAATCCCTCTGAATTATCCCTGTGGCTGGATGTAGTGTCCTATCAGATGATTATCATGTGATAGGGCTCCTAGTGCTTTCCAGCTCCTCTGGTTCCCTGATGAAATATTAATATGCTTTTAACATTTAAGGTTATTATTCTTGTATGCTATACTTTAGGCATATCTTTCTCTGCAGCCATCATATACTTTATAGAGCCAAAATACCCTGTATAGAGCAGATCTTTCTGTCTTCCAAGACAGGCTTACAATGAATGTCCTTAGTTGAATCATTATGCTAAATAACTAGCAGCGCTTTAAATACACTAACATGGGCTGAAGTAAGCATAATGCAGTATGAAGTACACAGCTTTTCCCAGAAGAATTGTTTCTTTCATCTCCAAGTTAGTAAGTAGAGACTGGGGACCTACTGTAGGCCTGGCTTGCATGTTAACTTGCCATGAACAGCACACGGCAGCTGTACCGTGGCAGGGTGGGGGCTGGCTTCACCCGGCGTGAGAACTGAGAGGCAGAGGGAGGCATCCTTCTGACATACAAGGAAGCAAAGTGATTTACTTCAATGGTGCAGTTTTGGTATCCAGCAGGTATATTTTTAAGTCCAGTTCCAGGCTTTTCAAAATCTCAGATTCCTTTCCTCTTCAAAATTCTCTGAAGCTCCTTAAGAGGAATGAAACAGGCTTATTTGATTCTATTCTTGTACTTGGACTTGTAAAGTTCACACTTTTGAGTTTTCTTCCTTAAAAGGGTGAGACACGCACATGGGAAAAAAAAAAAAAAAAGGAATGAGTTGTTAATTTCTCATAATCACCTGTTTTCAAGAGCTTGAAGTGAGACTGAAGAACAAAACAAAACGCCAGCGTTAGGAGACCTGCAGTAGAACCTGCAGGCTGGCAAGATTTTTATCAATGAGTGAATCCAGGCTTTTCTCAGCATGAAACTTGCTCAGGATAGTGATTCCTTTTACACAGGTATTTGGCTCTGTAGGTTTGGTTCTTGCCAGCTTTTTTGGAAAACATGTTAGCTGCCTTGATGTCTGAAATTCCCTGGGGAGTACCCAAAGAGGGCTCTTAAAGTGGCACTGTTTTGCTAATTAGTAAGGCCAACTGTTGTCTGGCTGAATTGTCTGCACTAACAACAGGCTCCCTCTGCCTCCCCTCTCCAGTTTTAATTCTAATGCTAACAGAGCACACTGCGATTATGCTAATAATTCTGGCTTTCCTACATAAGGACATATGTGAGGTGTGTTGCGTTTCCTAATTGTTTCATTCTAGTCTTGCTGGTCCACGTACAATATTCGTAGGTTTTATTCTTTCTGTAAAGAAAGGTCAGCCTAGTTGGCACCGCTGCAGCAGGCATTTCAGGGACAGGGAGCAAAGGAAAAATGACAGCTTTAGCTTTAATTGTTACTGTCTAGCTAGGGTTTTGATATGGCCATTCATGACATGGCGTTTGAGCACCTCATGGTCAGTGTTGTAACCTTACAACCTCTTTATTGCATAGAGGAGACCCTCCTATCGGTGGAGAATTGAAGTGCAAAGTGTCAAGTGGTTTGCTTGAGGTTACTAAAAAGAAAATCTGTGGCAGCGAAGACACTGAGTAGCTATCAGGTGCCAGTTAAGAGCCCATTACACAGGCTTTCTCCTCCTGGCTGGGAATGTGCCAGGAGGCAAGTCAGTAAAACCGTCTTTTCTGAGGGTAGAAGACAAGTTTCTCCCTGAGAAACTGGAGTTGTGATTGAACTTCACAAAAGAGAAAGATAGCTTCTTTCCCCAAAATAGAGAAGCCAAAAGACAGGGGCTCTCTACTGCAGAAATCTGGCTGAGACATAGCCTTTGTACTTTTTGTGCATTTTTTCCTCTTCAGTAAATGATGAAGTCATATTTTTGTAGAGTATTAGGTACGTGATTGAACATTGCTAATGAATATATTGCAGAGTAAACATGACTGACATAACACTGTTTTTATTGCAGTATTAATTTTGAATCCAGCTATCAAAAATAACCTCACCCTGATGGGACACATTTGCCTACACTGAGCTGTTTTCCTGCAAACTGGATGAAGCCCAGGCTCTGGTATGTGGCACTGGTACCACACTGAATCTCTGCAACATCGTAATTGTGCTGCAGAGGATAGCTTTTTGCCAGAAGAAAAAAAATGTGGCATAATGTATTGAAATGCGTGCTACTGGGACTCATTCTGCACCTGTGTGCATAAGCACAGGGTAAGGAAAGGAACACAGCTGCAAGAAGATGATTTTATGTGAAACAGGACCCGGGGCTGAATTAGACCACCAAGATTTTGGGTCTTTGTACTTTATATAAAGTCCAAGTTACATACATGCAGTGGCTTCCACCTTTGGTAGGCACAGTGCTGACTACCTGTAGGAGACCTGGCTTTATTCCTAGCTTTGGTACTGACTTTTGTGCCCCCTTTGAAATGTCCTTTTGCTTTGTGTACATGCCTCATCCCATCTGCAACATGGGGGTGATGAGTGTGAAAGCAAAGTTTTTATTAGGGAGGGAGTGGCAGGTGGGCATGGAGTATGCAGGGGTAGCATTTCCTTCTGGCACAGCATTGTGCAGAGCACTCGCTGCACCGTGAGATGATGCAGAAGAGTTGAGTGCCCTTTGGTGTCCGTTCCCCAGTACGGCTGACCCCGCTAGTGGTCCCTTATCCAGTTTGGTATAGCACCTTAAGATTTGGTGCTTAAAATGTACATAAAAATGTATATGATGAGGATTACTGAGAACGTTGTAGAATTCCTCTCTATCATCTCTATTGGGCCGATGTCCATAAATAGCAGTCGTCCTCACCCACAAAATTAATACTAGTCTTTGCAGTATTGAGATGCAACAGGGCAACCCAAATTGGAGCTTTGGCATTACAACCGAGTTGTATTGGTTTTGTGGCAGTTTAAACCAGATTGTTAGCAAAATAACTGTTTGTTACAGGTTTTGTATATAAGTTGCTTTTTTATTTTTTAATGTTAGTTAAGGACATAAAAATGAGAAGCCAAAATATAGGTATTTATTTGATTGACAGTAATGGCTCTGAAAGAAGCCATTTAAATATTATTTACATATTATTTGAAGCCATAATAAGCTATCATGTCAATGCATAGCATGGCATTGTTATTAAATGAGTCTCCGACAGGGAAATTTATAATGGTGTTATGCAAATTAAGCACATTTAAAAAAACTTTTGTAAGAACATTACTGTACAAAGCAAGGTAGCCAAGTCTTCAACGTCAGTGACTGTCTCTGCAAAGGTCTCTAATAAGGGCCAGACTCAGCAAATGCTGAATGTGTGAGTCCCTCCTGATTTGAACAAATACTTCAGCATGTAGGACTTCTACTAATGTTGCTTTGCTGAACTCAAACTAACAACTACCCTTGTAGAACGGATAGATAGAAAATTATAATATATTTTCTCCTCTCCCTGAAAGACTTTGTCTCTAAGATGGACTTCAGATATTGAGATTGGTAAGACTTGCATGAAAAGGAGGATAGGGTGCGGTTTAACAAAGAAACACTGGCAAGCTTTAAGTGTGTGTAATGGTGGCAAAGGAGATTTTTCTGTAAATGGTCTCTGTATGTAGTTCTACATCAGTATACTCGCACAGCTGAGTGCTTAGTTCAGCTGGCCATATGGTTTTGGAGAAAATGACTGTGCTCCAAGGCAGGTGCTTATCTTCCTCACTAAGATACAGAGCATCAGAGTGGTGTTGTCTAAGCTCTTGTGTAAAAAGACCTGAGTACAGATACTACAGGATTATGAACCCCCTTTCTCTGTGCAAAACATTCAAAACCACCCAGCTGGCTGAAATACAGCTTCAGGAAAATCTAGCTCAGAGCTGTATAATCAAAATTAAAAAGGACAGATGGGTACTATTCGTGAGCATGTAATGAGAAAGAGACGTCCCAAACACAAAGTGCAACGCTGCTGCTCTTCTGAGTAACAACACCAATGGTAAAGAAACGTTTACGAAGCCGAATAGCTGTGCAAAGATGTCGTGTAAGTGTTTGAGGAGCAAAAGGTTGAGTCCCACTGGAGGCTGAGGAACTATTCCAGCCTTTCTTTTCACTGTGTCGAGGGAACCTTAAAGGCTTCATGGGAGCCCACAATACTTTCTTGTAGTATGTCCCTTGAAAAATGACCACAGTCATAAAATTGTCATGTAGGGTTTCCTTTGAGTCCTGGAGTGTCTGAGAAAATACGCTCTCTCTCTCTACCAGGGCTGTTCCAAGTTTGTAGGACATGTTTTCTGTTAATTTTGTAATTTGGGGTTGCTCAGCAGAGATGTAGCCATGTACAAGAGTTGTATCTCCCTCCTTCTGCCACTGCTTCCCTCTCTTCTATGAGCACACATATTCATGCACATTCATACACAACTGCCGAGAAAAGTGTTGGGAATAGCCTCAATGGCCTAGCCAACATGCTGTCAGCACCATTTGAAGCCAAACTTGCTTAGATTTTTTTTGGCTGTGGAGATTCCTGAAATATAGAAGAAAGCAAAACTAAAAATGTACTTTAACCAAGCGAGGATGCATTCTTTCATTGCAGCCATCCCGTGAGGTTTGGCCAGTCCATCAGCATAGGTTTATAAGAGGGATTCCTGAAAGCGGCTGCCAAAAGAACGGCTTTGGAGTGTCAAGCAAGCTCTGGATAAAGCCACCGTGTTATGTCAGCTGCACATTCTAACAGCACTGATGTTGTGGGGGGATCGTAGGGTCTGATGCCAGCACCTTACTGCTGCCTTGCACTGACTCCAAACGTTCACTTCTCAGGCTAAATTTCTATACCTTGGGGAGCCTATGATCCCTCAGGAGGTACTGACGTAACTTCCAGTTGTGTTCATAAGAATTGTTAAGGTTGGAAAAGACCTCTGAGATCATCTAGTCCAACCATCAATCGCCCCCCCCCCCCTCACGCCAAG
>VZTL01051402.1:28331-51028 GCA_013400535.1 Scopus umbretta | reverse complement strand
CCCCCCCCCCTTCTTTTGTCTATGGCCTGTGATATCTTGGTTTACAGGCTTTTCTTCTCACTTAATTTCCACAAGTCCCCATTACGGGACACTTTGCTTCCTGCAGTAAGTCTTTGTTGCAGGGCGTTTGGTCTTTTCCCTTCAGTTTAAAAATGAAAAATCATAAGGCATCTTTCCTATCTTATCTGCCACCATCCCTCTTTGCCACCTAGCAATAACCTGATGGTACAGAAAGAAATCATGGAGGAGGCAATATCAGAGGACACGGTAATAGCTCTTGAAAGTCACCAGCATTAAAGGTCAATGCAAACATTTGCCGTCTCTTAAACACCAACTTTATCCTGAAGATATTTGGGAGTGTAATTAGGGATGGAAGAAACACTTGCTTGAAAAGTATGAGCTGTGCTTGTGTCTGAGGCAGGTGGGGAAAAAGACATGTCAAAGGGGTGCAGGGGTGGGAGTGGGTGGCGAGGAGGTGGCTCATTTCTTCTCAGGGAGTTTTCCTTTATTGAGGTCAGGTGTGATCTGCACTCTCTTCCCCAGTCTTTCTAAGGATGAAGGAGGAATCAGTCAGCAGAAGAAATGGTAATGAATAATGATTGCAGGATCATATTTGTACTGGAGAAGTCCAACTGGAGAGACCCTCTCTGAGCCATCCGTTTTCCCAAGCTCACTATTACTGGCTTATCTGCCTGACATGTGACACTCTGGTATCTTTAATATGTCACAAGTTCTGAAGGATTTGGCAGGTCTTTAACTTGGAGATCAGCTGCAGAGCTGGTTGGGTGAGGAGACTGTAGAGGGCAGTCTGAGACCGCCGGTGATGGGTTGCTGCATCTGCTGGAGGTGTGCAGGGTCTATCTGCCACCTGTAGGGAGGGAGTTCTGGGGGGGGGCGGGCAAGAAAAAAAAAATGGGGAAGCTGGTCTGTTGGATTTACAGTAAATGTCTATTTGGCTTCACCTAAAAGAAATTCTTTATAGGACTTTTTTTTTTCTTTAAACTCCCCCCTTCCCCCAGCTTGCTGTGTTTGAAAAAAGCAAACGCTGCTACTGGCTGAACAGCATGTTTTCACGCTGCAATCACTCTTCGAGGGAGAGAAGCAAGTTGTGTAAATCTTTCTGCTGACAGTTGAGATGATTGTTAGTCCGTTCACAATGGGTTTGACTTCACCACACAGCGAATGAACGTGACGGCGAGTGGGGTGGTGTTCTCCAAACACCGCTTTACCGCTCACCAGTGCTGCAAGGTAGACGGAGAAATCCCGGCACCCGAAGTGGGGTGCTGCCAAAGCAAGCAGCAATGATGGATGTGGTCCCCCTGCAAGGGGAGGCAGGGCACAGTGTGTGAAGCAGAGCAGTGCTGGACCTAGGCAAACAGTTCCTTGCTTACGTGGGGGCGTTCAAAGCAAACTTGTAGATGGGCAAAACTTTTTTTTTTTTTTTTTTCATACTCTAGGCCATCTGTGAAGTATGAGAGTCTGGGGCCTGACCCCATCTCCTTACCAGTACAAGGTGTTCAGTCCTGCCAGTCTCACCGGGGAGATGTGGCATACCCGTAGCGGTGATGTTACATGATTTAACACAAGGGCATGGGTCACCAGCAGCTCTGTTAAAGGTGGCCACAAGACTGTCTAGCAGTGGGGTCACCAAGCGGGGAGTTGATTGGCACAGTAGCTCCTCTCTTGATTCCCTCTTCATGGTGGGGGGGGGCATGTCTGAGGTGTCTCATGTCATTAGTGAAAAAGGAGGAGGCTCTGGTATAACTGCGTTGTCAAAACAGTCTCACTTTTCTGCATGAAATCCTTTATAAGAGAGCGTCATCTCAATTGATAAGCTGGGGGAAAGGATCAGTCCTGGCTGAATCTGAAATTCCTGGCAGTAAAGTTTTTAGCCACTCTTCGCTTTCTGCAATAATCAGGGGAACAAAAAGCTACTAGTCAATGCACTGCTACCCAGTTTTCTTCTCAGGATCTGATCTTAGCAACTTGATTTCTGTAATTACTCTTCTGAGTAGTCAGGATCAATCATGCAGAGCCTGCCCCTGTAAACACCTTCATGCATATTTTTATTCCTGTTAATATTCTCTTAGATTTCATTGGAACACTTTGTGCTTGTAGAGTCAGAGTCTGTAGAATTTGGTCCAGAACTTAATTTGATTTTAAGTACCCCTCCTTTCTAATAAGTCTCTGCAAGGCAGGGTTTTTTTATGTAGCTGCCCTGGCTTTGATACTGTCCCTTTGCTTACAGTATGCGTGGTATTTCTTGCCTGTCTTCTGAAGGACTTAGTAGTTGCCATTATTAATTAAGCTTCACAGAGCTCCCTTGGAGGGGATGAGTAGCTTAGAGCCTGTGTAAACTGAGGCAGAACAAAGCCAAGAGATTGTTTTCCCTTACGTCTCACGGCAAGCCTCTGGCAGAGCTGGGAATGCAACTCGGCTTTCCTCATCCTCAGCCCTCTTCTGTAACCATAGGCAAGCTGGAGCAAATTAAACCCAGGGAAAGGCGGGTACAACTCCTATAGCAAGCAGGGAGAATTGTGCCCGTTGCACGAGCTCTGCGTTTGGCCCATTGCCTGCACGCTCCTAGAATAACAGACATATGGAACATGTTGCCAAGTTAGGCCCTTAAATCAAGCTTTTATAAATGAGTTCAGGAGGAAAGGAGACATATTTTATTTCTGCAGAGAGAGAGGGGGATTGAAGGAGGTGGTGTTCAGCTAACCCCAAAGGGGTAAAGTTTATTAGGCCAAGTGGCCTTTTCCTTCCCTGTAATGCCTTTGGTTCATAACTAAGAATTCACTTTGCAAAAAGATAACAAAATACCAGCCTTGCTTCCAAGTACATGTTAACACTTTCATTTCAGGTGATCAAATTCTGGTAGAGACCCATGCTGTATCCCAGCTGTTAGACCAGCTAAGCAAGAGTCTGTGGTACCGCCTGCACTGGAGGAGGGAGGAGAGCTCCATTTTTAGGCTGGAGAGCACATATTCCACGCGGACCTCTTTTGCAACAGAGTAGGGGTCCAAGAATCCACTTAAGGCAAAAGAATGCTGCCATGTTAAACCCTTGGCTGTAAGCCTCAGTCAATTGCCAGCATCAACAATTGCTTTTCCCATGAAAAAGGACATTTTCTGCTCTGGCAATGTGAACATTTTATATCTGAGTGAAAAAGCTGCCATAAGGCTTTGCAGAAGCAAATGCCTGCATTTAAATCAAGGCAGACTGTGCTGATACAGGGCATGGCTTTGCAGTGCCAACCTGTGCTGTGTTAAAGCATCTGCAAACCCTTTCCTCTGTTCTGTTCTGAGCTCTGACAAGGTCCTCTCCGTTTTCTTTTTTCTTTCTTTCACTGGGTGCAGACTTCTGAAGTATCTGCATGTAACATTGTGAGTTGCTCCGATGTGGTCCATCTACTTCTGCTTGATCTCGTCTTATTAAAAATGAGCTTTCGTGGAAGGGAGAATTTTAAATTAGACTGCTGGTTTAGAAGGCTTTGCAGCCCACAGCCATGCGTATGTATCCTGTGTGCTTTTGTAAAGTGACAGTGAATGAGAGAAAAGGAGACGGGATGGCTTATAGCAGGAATGCGGTAGACCAGTTGATTGTTTTTTAAAGGTAAAAAAAGGAGGCAAGAATCTAATTTCTGTGCATTAGGATCTTGTAGAGCCCTCAGAAACATAAAATACAGAGCTACGTACTTAATGACGGTGTTTCCAAATAGAACTAGCAAAGTCCTACGTGCTTAGTCAATCTCTAAAGGGCTGTTTGAGGCAGTCACAGTGTTGTGCCTTTCCTCTGCACTGTTTTTGGACATTTTCTGTGATACTTAGTAGGTAGAGGTTCACTGTTCTCACAAAAATAGTTGTATCCTCAGTAAACAAGAGGTTTACTACCTGACTTTCTTTGCTGTTCTGTCAGAAATTAAAATTAAACAAAAGAACCAGAATTAAAAGTCATTCATTCGGGATCTACATATAGTCTACCTATATGACTATAGTGTGTAGGTCAGACTACACAGGTCTTGAATGGAGGATGCTCAAAATGAACATTTCGTAAGCGTTGTGTTGGCTGAGGTGTGTTCACATCTGTTCTTTGGGGAACAAACCATGTGTTAACCCTAAGTGGTTTTGGGAATAGACAAAAGTGTATTTTTCAGGCAGCTTATTCATGACCAAGAATGCAGTCAACTCTCTTCCTAATAGCTTCTGCAGACTCCTCCCTTTCTTCATTTACAAAGGGAGACCCTGCACGATGAAGACAGATTGACAATAAGAATCAAGCCGCACCAAGTTGTTGGCAGAGACATCTAAAGCCACATTGAACTATTTACCCCATTCGGTAGTTTAGAAACTGAGAGGTATTTTTTGAATACAGTAAACAGCGGCAGTTTTCATTTGTGCTAACATCTTTGTCAAGTTCTCCCCATAGGAATCTCCATATGCTAATGAGATAAATCTCACCCCTGTCCCTATGCAGGTGCATAATCATTACTACGTGCGCTGTGTAGGTGGTTGTGTGTGCACAGTCTAGTGACTTTCTAGAGGTAAAGAGCAAGTCAGAAGCAAAGAATGAGTATCAGTTTCCAGACTTTGTGCTCCTCTTTTCTGGCTGCTAGAACTGAAGCAGTCTTTATTTAGGGTTTAAAACTCAAATCCACCTGAGAACTGGCAAAGGTCATCTTTGTCATTATTGAAGCTGCTGAATCAACATTTTTTTTTCAGGAAATTATTTGATTTAATGATCTCTTACTATTTCTTAGCTGGTCCTGACAATTGCGAGTGTGTTCCTTATTTACAAATAGTTGCCCAGTGATGTAAGGAAATGAATCCTGAGCTGTATACAAAATATCTACTCTGATGAGCAGCTTTTTGTGACTTATGTTTGGATTTGGTTGTCTAGCTCATGCAGTGCTTACTCTGCATCCTGACTGGATGACAGAACTAGTTTAAACAGAGAATAAGTAATACCAGGTTTACAGCAAACAGAACAGAGTATTGACTATCCTTATTTGCATGTGAATGTGTATATTCATATGAAGAACAGCTATTCCTTGGATGTTAGGTTTGTTTAGTTTTCTTTTTTCACAGCACTCTTCTCAGCCTACTGTACTACTTCTAAATGTAAAAAACTGGGGGGGGTAAACTCATGCTGTTGGTAATACAAGGCATGACCCTAGTGAAGAAAACATCCCAACTTACTGCAGTTATCTGATTTTAGACAGTCTTTTGAATGAACACTCCCCAGTTACTCCTGAACAGAGGTTGTGTATTTCAATTACCCGGCATCTGGGAAGAAAAATACCCTTAACAGTGCATTTTTGTGCTGTTATTTAGGGAGGTTATCAAACGTAGCAAACATGCTTGACCACTTTCCTCTCTGGCCACAGAGCAGTTTGTTTTGGCAGTGTCGTGAAGATCCTTGGTTAGTATTGACTTTGGTGCTGATTGAGGCTAGCTGAGACTCCATCTGCTGTCTCCCTCAGCATTTTATTCTTCATTAATGTTTTGAGTGAATGTTGAAACCAAATATAAGAACTTCAGGCTTAAAATTGAGCATGTTCTCTATTACTGCAGAAGTCTCCTGTCAGTTGATAGCTGGGTTTTCTGTATTCTGAGGAGGAACAGGCTAACACTAGCACTTGGAGAAGTCAGTATCGCTCTCCAGAATGTCCCAGTGAGACCATCCATCAGTCAAGAATCTGTCTGGAAGAACTTCATGGGACTGATTCTTATTCTATTCATATTTATGTATGTTATGGCCCTTTATATCAGCAGTGACACAAAAAAGGTCTCAAACAATGTGTAAATCACATATAATTCTACTGCTAAAGCTTTTCTCTACTACTGAATTCTTGCATGCAGGAATCAGTCCTTTCATTTGTACAGTTAACAATCAGCTAACTTAACCCCAACCTGTAGATATAGATTTTTAAATAACAAGGGGTAGAAATATTTCACACTAATTAAATAGGAAAAGTAGCATATGGAATCTAGTATAAGAGCACATGGGGAAAAGACATCCTGCACGAAGTGGTGTGTGTATTTACTTCGCTGGCACTAGGCTTATAAGGCATAGTCTGAGTGCCAGTCTGTACATATCCTCAGCTGGTGATTGATAATGCAACAGAGAACATTTTAAATGAACAAAAGTGCATATAGTTGCTTTTGGCCTCCTTTTGAAGTGCTTTTAGAGCAACACAGAGCTGAAAAGCCACTCCCTGCAGCTGCAGTAGAGACATGAAGAAAGCAGCTGCAAGGGTTTGTTTTCATATTTCATACTCATGTGCCGTGCAAACAGGAATGCGGGAAGGGAGCTGGTGTGGGATCACTCACCTACAGGGCATGGACCAAGCCTGCAGTCCTTGTCCAGGCAAGAGTCCCACTGATGGACTTCAGGCAGTATTTCAGTTTTTTGGGGAAGCTGCAGCCTTTGCTTTCAAAGGAAAGGCTGGCTTTTCAGCACAAGTAGAGAGCCATAGCTTGCCAGCTGAGATGGGCTGTGAACCTGTTTGTGTGTGCACTTGCTGCAGCCTTTGTGATGGGAATGAGATATTTCAATCGGTCTAGGACTAAGCAAACACAGTTTACTCTGGACGTCTGTTTGCATGGGATTCATGCTTTCCCCAGAGCCTGCTTCAGTGTTAGCTGAGTGCAGTGGGTGCAGCCATGGCCTCTGCTATCTGTCCTAGTCCAAGACCAGTTTGTCTTGTTCAGTTTACCTTCAGGAAAGCCTTTCCGAAAAGTGCTAGCCCAGGCAAAGTTGCTTCTGAGCACAGCTTGGTCCTGACTTGAAGACTAAGCCATGTAGCTGTCTCAGAACATGTATCTTTCTCTGTCCACACGTTAACAACCTAGTGGACAATTTCAATTAAATGTGGCAGAAAAAGGTCATAAAGTTATATTATTCCAACATGCCTTGTCAAAAAAGGCAGCAAGGTAGAGGTGAGAGACCCTATTAGTGTCTCCACTGGGAAAAAAGGCTGTGGTTGGAGCTCATGCTGTATTAGATCCCAAAGTGTCCACATGAAAGACCCTTGAATAACACCTCAAACTGGAAGATGCTTTTATTGGAGCATACGTCTTTCTAAACGTGAGAGAACCTGACCATGAGAAATAAACCCATAGAAAACCAGCTTTCACATGTTATGCTGCTAACAGATTTTTTTTTTTTTTAATTTTTATTTTTTAATTTGGGGAGTAAAGTAGCTGATGCTAATAGCGGAACTGGTCCAAGAACAAAATCCATGTATGGATACCTGTGGACTTAAGGATTTAAATCAGTATTGGATCTAGGCTTCCTGGAATGGACCCGTTTGTAAGTAATGCTTTCACTGGTGGCAGCAGGTTTCAGGTGAGGACAAATTTTGAAAAAGTTCTGTGCTCCACGTTGAGCACTCAGAAATTCACACATTCGCTGCTCAGCTCCAGCTGGGATGAACAGATAGGAAGGTGGATTTCCCATATCAGGTTCTGTTAAAGCCAGGGAGCAGTTTCCTCATAGCACTCCCTTCACTCAGCTCATGCTAAGAGAATTTTCTTTCCTGTTCTCCAGCTCACCTAATTAATTTTTACCCGAACCTTATCCAAACTGTCTGAACTTCTGCTTTCACAACTGCTTGGAAAACCTCAGACTTTCTCATGAAATTTCCTTTTTCTTCTGCATCTGCCTGGGCCAGTAACACCTCAAGAACAGCATTTCTTAAGTGTGTCTGTATTTCTGCTTCTTGATAATTAGTGTGCGAGTTCATTAAGTTAAGATAATCATTCCAAGTCCAAATCCTGACTTGAATTTGAAAACTTAGAAAATAATTTAAGGCTTTTTCCCCTTCTTGTGGGGAAATTTGGAAGGGACTTTGAGGCTAAACATACTCAGTCTTCAGAGTATTCCTGTTCTCAATCTAGACCCAAATTTTGACTTTTGAGCTTAGAATTGTGAAATGACGTAAATGAAGAGAACGGTAAGCTCATTCACTTGTAACAGAGCTGCCTTTTGAAAATCCAGCTGATGACACCAGATTCCTTTCAAGCCTTTGCATTGAACAAAACATGTGAAAAGGGAACCAGAGACCTGATTCCCCCTGTGGTACATGGGGGTAAAGTTAGAGTGACTTAAATACTCAAGGACTTCACTGACTTTGTTGGCATTTCTCCCAGTTTATATAAACATAAAAAACAATAAGGGCCAACAGTTTGTGACAACATTTTACTTGGAGAAGATAGGAATTCTAGCTAAGGTATGGGAATTACAGGTCGGGGGATATTAGAGTAGTGTTTTAGAAAAGCCACAAATACTTGGTTCATGATTATGCAACAAATCTGTGAATTTTTGTAAGCAACCAGTTGTAGATATCCAGTTATGCAGAAAAGAAAATAAAGCCCATTTCTGCCACCGAAAAATAAATAAATACAGTAATGACAATGATAACAGAAGTTCTAAAATGGATATGAAAACATGTAATGATCCATATTGACCCATATAATGAATCGTGTAACAGGAAATAAAATAATAACAGAAACTCTTTTGGAGGAGTTGGGCTTTTGCCTTTATTCTTTATAGCTTTGTCCAGATGGTCGTTAGGTATCACCTTTAATAATGAATTATTGCTGAATTTGAACCAGGCGGTGTCATTTTACCAGGTATTTTTCCTCCTTAAAACCCTCAATTTTGAACAAGTTCATTAAAATTCTGTTTTGTTTGTTAGCTTTTGACTCTCAGTCGACTTCTTTCTAATTGGGCCCTAAAATTTTACTGTTGTTGTTTTGCTTGGGGTTTGCTGATTTTTTGGGGGGAGTGGGACGGGATCACTTTTGTTGCTGGGTTTGGATTTAGTCTTTTTCTTTTATGTTGTGGGTCATTCATAACACCTAGCCAACGTGTCTGCCGTGAGTTGGATGCCCTGCCTTGGCACTGTTCATCTGAGAAACCTTTTGGCAGAGTTTGTGAAAGATCTTCCATTTGTTGCAGAAAACATGTGAAGGCTGCAGAGAGATGGCAGCTGATCCCACGCCGTAACTCCCTACCGCTGCAGACACCAAAGGGGAAAAAAGTGGGATGCTACAAAAGAAACAAACGTTTGAAATTGGATTCACACTGTTAGGATTAATGATAGGAGGTAGAGGAAAACTGGAGCAGCATTCCTAAGCCAACACATTTGAATGATAAATTGCATTAAGGCACTGGAAAGAACAACAGCTGCAGTCCATGAAAAGCCAAATTTATCTAAATTTCTCCAGCTGATCAGTCAAAATCATCACTGAGACTTCTACTTTGTAATTGCTTTTTTCACAGAAAACCAGAGCAAGCAGAGAAGAAAAAAAGTTCCTGAATATAGAGACGTCTGCATTTATTTTGCCAAATTTTTATAGCTAGTAAACTCTGATGTTACAGAATTCCATCTTGCTGCTAGCAATGGGGATTTTCAGTGGAGCTGGTTTGGAAATATACATCATTTTCCCAGGAAGGTGAAGTAAGGGTCCTCTTTAAATAAGCTACAACTGTTGCAGTTTGGAAGTTCAGTATCTAGATGAACTTTTTGGGTGTGTGTCTTGAAGGTAAACTCTACCACAGTGCCAGGAGTTCTCACAGGGAAAATAGGTTACTATATGGACATGAGTAAAGACACTCACAAAGGGCTGTCTGGACTTTATTACAGCAGCATTCATAAATCTCCATCAAGATCAGATACAGGAGGGATTGTTATCTCCATGTAGCAGCAGGGTGACTGAGATGAGGGCCGATTAAATGACTTTTCTGAAGTGTGTTTTGGTCAACTGTGGCAATACAGGGATTTGAACCCTCTATACTAGTGGTTCCTGTCCAAGATTACCTTTTTTCTCCTTTCAAAACCAAGAAATAAGAGACTTCCCACCCTTCTGTGGTCCCTCTCTCTAACCATATATGACCTAATGCTAAATCAGTCTTTTGCTGTTGATGCCTCCACTGGGTTCTGTGATGTCTATGAAGTGCTCTTCCATTATGGTTTACTGTGCACGCATTTGCTGCTGTTCCACAGAAACAAGGAGAAGGGGTAGTGGGACATGGTTGCTAAAGAAACGGCCAATTTCTAAAGATGGGTTATGTTAGTTTGTGTTGATAAACACAGAATTTTCTTATTTGGTATTACATCCAAAAGTATCCTCTTGAGGTTATTTCAGTAACCTCAGAGTGTATCTGAAATAGGCTGTTGATCCTGTTCAGCCCCTAGACAGGGTCTGACCTGAGCGACATCTGTAGCAGGTGCAGCTTTCCAGAGGGTGGTGGGAAGTGTCTGAAATTCTGTGATGCTCCAACAGCAGGAAGACGTTTCTGGGTTTTTGGTTTTCACATCGATATCTTCTGTAAGCAGACATAGCCTGAGAGGATGAGGAGCTGCACTCACCCAAGGAGGCAAAATTCCCTGTCACCTTTCAGACACAATGAACATTATTGTCTCAGCCCGGTGGGGCTTGTTAGCTCTCCTGCCTTGTGCCAGACTGGGCCATGGCACGCCAGGGTGTGAGGGAGGCCCTGGCACTAAGGTATGCACAGAGCTGATCAAGCCATGCAAATTTTGCTGCTTGGGCAGCGGATGGCTGTCGGGTGGCTCTGCAAAGCTGCCGAGTTAGCCAGGTGGGCAGCGCATCATCTCCTGGTTTTGGGAGGGACTACATGAACCTGATGGGGAGGAGAGGAAGGAGGACTGGCTCTTGATCTTCCCGAGGGAGAGGACAGAAATAGGATGCATGAAAAGAGAGGAAAAGGAAAAGCTGGTGTTTCTCTTCTTCCCCTTAAACGCCTCTGAGTGAGGGATGAGCCCAGGATGAATTCGAAGTACAGGAAGGAAGTCCAAAGCAGAAATTATTGTGAGCATCCTGGAAGGGAAATTATTCTGAGCATCGAGGGGAATGGCAGTGGGGTGTCTGACAGTAACCTGGCAGCCTGTGTGAGATGGTTTGGTTTGCCTTCTGCAGCTCCCACAGCCCCCTGTGTTACATACCGTATGCCACCTCCTTGCTGGGGATACCAGCCCTGCTCTGAGCTCCTAGACGAAATGGACATGCAAAGCCAGCTCTGTGTCCAGCACTGAGAACGGAGTTGAAAATGATGCAGGCTCATTGCAGGTCCAGAAGTTAGGATGTGGCTAGATTTTGTAAGGGAACCTGTTGAGGCAGTTAATAGGAAGAAGCTTTGTCTGCCTGAGCAGGAGGGAATCGTGGTGGCTGTGTCATGCTGGATTATGTAGCTCTGATTTACCTGGAGCAGCCTGCTGACATCTGTCTATCCTACTCAGACCCACTGTGGGATCAGGGCTAAGGAAATGATTAAAATAAGTGAACTTGGGTGGACCTCTGGTCAGCAGGTGTGTGTGATATAGCATAAATGTATTTCAGTATTTCCTCCAGTCATTTTCATTATGATGTGACTTAGTTCCCATAGTCTTATGGGAATAATTTTATCCTAGATAAGGATATATTTTTTTCATCTTTTTATGGCGGTAAGTATGTTTTGTTTAGGGGTATACATGTGTGCATATGTGAATTTTTCTGTGGTTGGCTTATAACATCAACCTTCCCAGAAGCTTCTCAATCTTGTGTTTGGTTGCAAGTACTTAAAAAAATGGAAGGTAGGGAGGTAATTTTCTTCACTTGGATATTTTTCTACTAAATACAGCTGTGGATCACCCTAAGAAGCAATGTTCTTGTGGTATTTTCTGTAGTTGTTCGTTAGGAAATGCTGTTTTCTCTTGTGTTTCCATCCATTACCAGCCACTTACCCAGCATCCGGAGCTGGATCAGTGATACAAGGTTGTTCTGGTCTCCCAGTGCCGAGGGAGAGGAAGCCACCCCAAACCTTGACCCCCTTCCCTGTACATTCACCCCTTCAAATTCCTGCAGCAATGGTTTCATTTCCTGACCAGCCCAGTAATGCCAAGAACTGAAGAGTGAGTGTTTAACTGCCTTTTGTTTCAGCCTATGTTGTGTTTATTTTATTTTCTTCTTTTTTGGTTACATTCTGCAGGGGTAACCAGGGCACATTGAAGTGGCAACTTAACAGCTACTCTTAAAGGTAAAAAATGGCCGCTTTGGAGTTGCAAAGTCAATGAGAGTTTCATCTCTGACTCGGTGCTATTTAATCGGTGAAGCTTTCTGCCGAAGAACATAGTATTCTGTTCTGTTGGGCCACATTTACTTAACATGATCAAAGGGAGGAAATACTTGTTCTCTTCAGGGTAACTGAATTAAAAAAACACATATTTTGATTTGCCTGTGTTCATATGTGATTCAATCTTGAGGGCAGATTTTAATCTAGTCTAAACGTGTGTAACTCCATAAACTTCACTGAAGTTGTGCTGATTTACAGCAGCCAAAAATCTGGCTTTTTGTGCTCATGTTGCACCAGCATTTGAATGATTATTATTTGCAAGAATATTCATGAAAGACAAAAGATATACTTTGTGTATTCATTTGTATTATTTGAGATGTATGCTGTGGTAGTTTGATTACTTAAGTCTTGTAATCAGATATTATGATGGTCACAAGATAACATTATGTTAAAAAATACAGTCTTCCAAGTAGAATTTGTCAATTTTTTTTTTCAAGAAAGCTGACATGTCTTCTTCAATGAAAAAGGCTTTTCATCAAACCAGTGGTGAAAAACAAAAACCCAAATGAAAAATAATTCAGCATGTGGGTTGCTACTTTTCCATGGAAAATTAAAAAGGGGAAAAAAAAGTGTGCTGGAACAAAAAATATTTCCTGACCAGTCCTATTTAGAAATTCTTTTTCTTAGTGTGTCAGTGCCATTCCTCCTTTGCAGGAATACTTGAATAGCTGCTAGCTTTGTAATGCACTTTTTATGCAGGTTCTAGTAATGATGCCACGTGATCTGTGGCATTGGCCGATACACCCTGGACATGAAGTTCAAACGCTGGACATTCACAAAGATCCTTTTGTTAGCTGTCTAGAAGAAATTCACAAAGGAAATCCAAGTGTAATTAGGATTAACAAATAGTCTGCGGAAATCGGTGTCCTTTGAGCCAGCCTGCTCCTCTGGCCACTTTTGAGCTGTTGTTTTACTCCCTCAGGTCTTGCTGCCTGCGGCATTAGAGACCCTAAACCTTTGCATTTATGAAGCAGTTGGGCCAGAATTACTGTCCTTGTGTTTACAGCCCTCTGGGCACTTAGCAGAGACAATCTGCTTTTGTCAGGTGTTGTATTTGTTTTGTTTTTCGTAGCATTTTACATATCAGTACAAGAATTGCTTTTACTTCAAGTTTCCAGAAGCTTTAACCGTAATTAGTTTCTATCAAGCCCTTCTATTTGGAGTACATTTTCTTAGTGTCTGCATGCTTCTGGTGTTAATGTCTATGTTTGTGTAAAATAACAGGCATTCTCTCTCATGTCACTTTTGCTCCTTCAGATCATCATATTTACAGATATTTCAATCTGAAGTTCTTAATCTTTTTGCTAGAAAATAAGTGTGTTTGTCTATGGTGTAATTTTCCTTGGATGTTTCAGTGGTTAGGATTATTGTTTGTTTTTTTTTCTCTGACAGGAGAATTCACATTTGTAGAGATAAGAAAAGTTTGGATTTACATAATTAACAAACCTGTGGATTACTCAGTTACCTAGCTGGTTAGGCTTGAGACAAACTATTATGGGCATATTTGACCACAGTTACTAGCTGGTCACTAGGACAGGCAGTTGGACTCATTTCCTTAGCTTAGTCTCTCAGTAATCCAAGCCACTAGACTGGGAGAAAAAAAAAAAAGAACAAACAAGTAATGAAGGTGTTGAGGGCTCATTGCTGCTAAATCTACAAGTTAGCAAAGTTGAGGAAAAAGGAAGATTTATGCTGCATCTTGCTGAATCCTAGTACACCTGTGGCACAGTGACCGATGTTTTTAAGTTTGATGATAATAGGGAAGATCAATCCAGTCATGCAGGAGTGTGTTCATCTTTGTTCACTGTGATCTCTTCTGTGCACTTGTAATAAATGGTGTAAATATTCTTGTAAATGTTTTGAGTATGATAGGTGTTAAATGTATCTAAATCCTCTTCAGTGTTACCTTTGCACACCTGCAAAAGAGTAAGTGACTCTACTTAATATGCATTTGGGTCTGTAGTTTAAAAATTTGGAGCATAAATTTCACAATGCACTTCAGCTGCTGTTCTGTCCACAACCCTTTTTCTGTTCAACAAACATTAGCAGGGTAAAATTTTCTTTAAGCTCCTGCAGAAATCCTAAGGTACCAAAATTAAAAGGCCAGTCGTCCTATGCTCCATGTGTAATGAATGGAGAGGTCAGTTCTGATGACCTAGTTTAGACTGAAGTTTTGCATTAAGGTGCTTACCTGATTATGCAGTCAGAGAGCAGAGAGAATGCCATGTACTTTCCGTGTGCTCTTGCCTCCTGCCAGAATAAGTGGCAGGAACTGAACACTTGCAGACAGCTCTTCATCACTAGTTGGTAGAAACAGCCAGCTTTAAAACTTGATTTAATATTTGTTATGAATTATCCATTCAGTACTAGAAAATTAATTCTTAGTCTGCCTAGTCATAGCCATTTGAATGTGTCTTTCCAAGGAATAGTTTTAGATTCAGAGAAAAGAAAGCTTTTTACTTGATTCTTCAACTTGATGAATGGGATTTTAACAGCGCTGCTTACTGGTCTACCTCTGGCCGTTATCATGAGATGAATTCTTCGCTCCACTGATGTCAGTGTCTGTCTAACTTAAGTGGGATCAAGATTTTGCCCGCGGTGTTTTCAGAGATAACAAGTTATATCAAAATTACATACACTTCACAAATTCCAGCCTAGCCTCTTACCAAGCTACGTTTGTTGTAGTTCACAGGGATTTCTGGGGATCTCTTTTCTGGCAAGCTGTTTTGACTCACACACTTCAGACAGCAGCCTAGCAGTATTACCCTCTGTCTTGCCCATCTTCCTTATTGGATTAGTTTTATTGATTTCAAACCTTTGATCCTTAATATCCCATTAGCTAATATAGTGATCTAGCTACAGAACAGTATCTAAGGCGCGGCAGCTTGTAAATGAAGTACATACATCTTATACAGTGTTGTGTATCATTACTTTATCTGAAATGACATTGAATTTCACATGTTGATCTCCGTCTTGTTATTGATGAGTCTTACGCATTTTTCAGAAAGCAACCATAGCCAGAAGTTACACCCTGAAATAATCCTGCTGTGTGTCATTGCTTGTTTTTGGCCAAATTATCCCTGGTTTAACTCCAATCAGGTCAACAGAATGAGTGACTTTTATCCCAGTAAGTGAAAAGAAGATTAATTTACCCTGTCATGGAGCAGCAGAAAGAGGGAACACGGTTACCTTTTCTATAGGAATTTAGCAGCCACTGCTCGTTGGCCTCACTGGACTTCTGCGTGTCCTGACTCGCCACTCCTTAGGCTGAATAAGAAACTTAAGAGTGTGAACACACGCTATTCTCACTTAAATGCCTGCTGTTGTGAGTCTGGCATCCACACAGTTCCTCCAGTTTCTCTGTTTTCAATTTGGATTAATCTCCATAAAGATAAAGCAATAACCTGATTTCAAGTAGTATAAACTGTACAAAATTAAATCTTTGACATGGACTTTGAATACTGATATCCTGGTTTGCTATCTCGCTTGGAAGATGAAGGGAAATTAAAGGAGGAAACATATTTATTTGAAATGAAATCTGCCCTTATGCCAACCCCTCACCTCCCACAAACATGTAGCAACTAATTTCCAGGCCAGGAGCGCTTAATGTTACTCCAGCCTTTTTGGCCCTGGGGAAGAAAGTGTGTGTGTGTGGTGGTGGAGGGGGGAAGGCTTTCATTTGCTGACCTGTGAGAGGTGGATTCAAGAGCCTGTATTCAATATTGCCTTCAGTAATACGTAGCTTCTCCTACATATTTAGTCTCTGCCACTGGCTATCAGATCTTTCCCCAAAAGATTGTGTCAAGATGTCAAGTCTAACAAGTGGAAATCACAATAGTCAGCTTTACCTCTTTTGTTTTTACTTATATACTTGTAGAAACTGGCAGTTCCTGCAAGCACTTCTGTACGGAGAAAATGTGCTTGTGATGCAGATTGCTTTGATTCTCCGAAGGCTTTCACAGACTCTGAGTTCGTCCCTGCAGGGAATTCTACTTTTCAACTCTGTCTGCTGTGTGTGCAGCGCTCTTCTGATCCGGGTTGTTTTATTAATTAAGATCTTTGTGTAGAGTATCACAGTTGAGCAGATACCTGCTAGTTTACAAGGACTCAGTGCAGAGGAAATCTAGCTCTCCAGAAGAGGAATAAAAATATTTGTAAGTGGACATGGACTTCAGGAAATGACAGATAAGAGAAAGCTAGCTGGATCAATAGGAAATTGTATGGTAAATTATCTCCTGTAAGATTTTTGGAGTGTGAATGAGAATTGATGTCTATAGCTCCTCTGTGGCACTTCTGTATAGCAAACTTAAATTCTGTAAAACCTGACCTGTTTCAACAGGTTGAATTTAACATTTTGCTGGATGAAAAGGAAGTGTGAAATCGATAGAATAGGTTTTGTTTGTGATTTTGTTTGTGAAAGACCTTGGGTTTGTGTTTTAAGTACACTTGAGGTGAAGTATGCTGAGTAAGTATGGACTATTTAGGAGTAGAATCATTGAGGATTTTATTAAACAAAACAGCAAGAAGCTTTGTCATTCCAAGCTGGAAATGATGCCTAGCTGAGCCAGTAAAACACACATCAAAGGTGTACATATGGGTTACATTTTAATATTCTCTCAATATTATTATAAAGACCTGTTACTAATTTTAAACTGCATTGGTAAAAACTAATTTTTTTTTCTTTTTTTTGTCTTTTCTTCTATATTGCTAAATGATGTAAATCACTAATGTCAATTTTATGCTGATTTATGCCAGCTGAGGGTCTGGCCGTGAGACATTTCCCCTCTGTATAATCACCCCGAATAGGGAAGGGAAAAGTGGAGGAAGGAATGGTGTCATCTGGACATGTGAATATTTTGGCTGTAATACAACCCTGGAATAGGCTCTGATACAAAGATGGAAATATGGGGATTATCGTAGAAACTCTTGAGATAATCCTATAAATAGCAGAGGAAATTCTGGCTAGAAGTTGTCTATTGAAACCATTTTGGAATGAGACGGCTGACAGGAAGAGAATTTAAAACCAGAAACCACAAGGCAGATCCTCACCTGGTGTAAATCAGCATAACTGCATTAATTTCAGAGGCATTGACTTGAAAGAGCTATGTTGATCTCCACCAGCTGAGGATCTACAACCATAGGTACTGGGTGCCAAATGCTCTCACTCACACCAGTGTAAATCTGGAGTACCTCAACCAACTTGGTGGCGTTATTTTGGATTAACGCTACTGTAAATGAGTGTAGGACACAGTCATTTGTGTTTGGAGAGTGAAGACAATTGATTCATAGGATGTGAAATGTGTGTTTTTAGATCAAGGAATACATTTACTTGGAGATTGCTTTAGTCTGTTATTGCAGATGTAGGCTATTTAACAACCAGGAATTTCCTCGTTCACCCTGCTGTTACATAAAGGTGTTGACTCCCTACAAGCATTCACGACGGTGTTCATGACAGTCTTGGCCCCACAGCTAGCACATCAATAACTAAGCTAATAAATTCTCCAAAATGGAGAGCAACACTTCACCATGTATTTTCCCTGTGTTACACTAATAATGACAACAGTACATGGCCACTGCAGTTGACTGAGTTACTTCGGTGTTACACCAGCATCACTAAGGGAAGAATTTGGCCCCGCGGTATAAAGGAAATAGTGGAGTCAGAAATAGGGCTGTCTTAAGTATGTGTGTTCACAGGTATGTAGTAAGGTCAGTCCAAATTCTACACATGTAAACATGTTGATGTGAGGGGAAGCCTTGGCTCTTCATTCAAAGCCATTGCTAAAGGACCAAGATTTTGAAGGTATGCTTTCATTTGTGAGAACACATTTATAAACACATCTAAGGGCCTCTATTTCCCAGTATCTTTCGGTAATGTTATATCTACTACCTATTATCTGTGTGAGCATTTAGGGGCTAGATTAGGCCCTGGAAAATGTTATCTGTAAAATACTTCAAAAAAAGGTCACATAAACTAGGTCCCATGTGGCTGCTTTCCCATCCTCTACAGCCAGGGGCTGTATGTGTAGCAGGGAAGAACCTTCTTCAGCTGAGATTGCCCTGGCAGAAGCAGAAGAACGCATGGCTGTGCATTTCTAGTTGGCAATTCCTAATGGATCTATTATTAACATTATTGCATTAATATCTCCTGCGAGATTGCAAACGTGAAGCGGTTTTCAAACCACGGCTAGTTATACTGTGCCTTTAACTGTCCTACAGTGCCTCTGTTTTTTAAGTGCCACATTTTTTAGCTGCTTACATGTGATAACTGTGTTTCAAGGCTACAGCAGAGTTTACACCAGCTGCTTTCATCACTGTGCTCTAAATAGCATCTAAACCAACGGGTCCTGGTCTGGATTACTGAGGCTATATGAAAACATGAGAAGAACCAGAAAGACAAATATTTCATATTGTATCCAGAGCATTTCCTGTAATCGCTGTTTCCTGCTCTACGTCCTACAGAACTTCTCTACCCTCAACTGTCCTTTGCCTCCCATTTATTATATTAACCTTTACCAAGTGTCCCTGAGCATCAACTGTTCCTGGTGACATTCTGAATCCTACATCCCACAGTGCCTAACCCTCATTCTGCGAATGGCACTGATTTTGACAATGCTGTAGTCAGCTCAGCTGCTGTAGTTAGCTAAGCTCAGCTTAGATTTATACTGCTCAGGCAGTATAAAATAGTAATAATAGTAACAACAAAAATAATAGTAAGTGGCTGCTCTGGATTTATTTCAGCTTGTTCTGTGGGAAGGGTTATGTCCCGAAAGCATTATGTAAAAATTGTGTTTCTGTAGCTGGATCTCTTTACCAAGTTTGATTAATCTGGTGGCGGGAAGGGACTTGAGGTTGCCGCTTCTGTTTCCTTCAGGCCTCTAAAACTGTTTTTAGAGCCTTCTGCCTTTTTTACTTCTGTTTCTCAACTGCTGTTGACCTGAAAGGAACTATGGACTGGATCACTGGAGCCAGAGTAATGATCTTGATCAGCAGAGCCACTGAAGTAGGGTTAATGTTATTAGCATTTGTTACCATTAAAGCAATTGTACCTTTTGATAACTCTTAAACCTGACATGGCATTGGCTGGGTTTTTGGTACAGGACTGTGTGCACAAGTGTTGCACCTATGCACACAGACACACCTTCAATGTTTCCATGGTTTGGAATTAAAATTCCCAATATAGTTACAAGAAAAGTAATCCAGTAAGGGGGACGTGGAGGAGGATGAAGGGCGATGATCTGGTGAAAAGGGCCTTGTTCTATGGCTGGGCAGAGCTAGTTTATTTTCTAGCTCTGTCTCAGACATTTCCTTTGGCAGACTCCTTCGAGAGGGGTTTAAAAAGAATGACTTGCTCACTGTTGTCCAGAGGAGGACAAGGATGCCCTTGATCTCTGCTGCTCTTTTTGTGTGTGTCTTGTGGGGGACTGGGCCCTGCAGTTGCTCTGTTGGATGTCTCCAGTCAAGCCTTTCTTGCTGGAGGTTGGTGGGAACAAACCATTTATTTAACTCCTGCTTTGCCTTTGAAAATACCTCCTTGCTCTTTTCCTATGTTGTCCAACTGCAAAACTAAGATTTCCTGCAGCAATCCAGTTTGGGTTAAAATGCTGAGATAACAGTAGCCAGAGGGCTATATAAGATGTTCCCTTTTTGTATATACATTTTTTCAAGTTCTGTTTTTGTAGTGGTGTTGCTGCTGTCTTTAGTGGCTAGTTGGGTTTGACCTTTTCCTCAGTTCTGGGTGGGATTTATTGCTCCAGCTTTAGCTATTCAAAAGTTGTCTAAGCAATTTGTTTTGACAGTAGTCAACGGAAGAGAAAAGGCATCTCCAAAAAATAGATTAATTCCACCCAAAGATAAGTATCTGTGAAGGTTGTGGGAGGAGTTTTTATGGAAGACAATTTCTTTTGGAATCATGAATTAAGCGTAGGAAGAAAATGAGTGTCTTGCACATCTGGAGTGCAAAACTTACTGTTCCTTAAAACTGGCAAACCTCCCCTTAGCATCACGGTCAGTCCTTCTGCAGGCACAGGAAAATGTTTGCCACAGAAGATCTGATTTTAAACCAAAGGAACAGTGATACCAGGATCTATACAAGGATTTTATTCCATCTGATTCCATCCATGTAATCTTAATTAAATTTTACAACTGTTTTAGTATCAAAATATAGCTATGTTTAATTTTTTCCCCTACAAATAGGCAAATATCTGAATAAGCGGTGTAAATAATAAATTAGCATGGTAGGGTGATTTCATTTTAGTTTTAAATGCGAAGGAGCTCTTTAGGAATTTTGAAAAGGAAATAGCTACAATTTCATGTCACTGCCTGCAACAGACATGGAGTTTTATGTCTCAATTGATTGAGGTACAGTGAAAAAAACCCCCAAACATCCCAGATGTACGCATAGATATCTGTAGTTCTCATTTAAAACATCATGATTATCTCTCAATACTGCTGATTTTCTTCAAAAAAACGCCTATTTGTGAGTGCTTTCAACATCTGAATTGCTCTCTTAGAAGAGTTTAATGAGTGCTTCTTACTGTGATTGTTTGCACACTCGCATTTCTTGTTTCCATTGTGCGTAACTCAATTTATGTTTGTGGCTATGGGCTGGAAGGGGTCTGACTGCAAGGAGTTCAGGTGGGTTCTCAGCAAGAGCAGCCTGTGGGTGAAAGACATAAGTAAAGGTAAACTTAAATGTTACGGGTAAAACAATGAAATACAGAATCATCTGGTGTAGGGATTCATAAATTAAAATCTTGTTTCAGATTCTCCTTTTCTTTCCTTTCCTGTGGAAAATTTCAAAACACCTCCACAATCTCTCCGGGGTCTTTTCATGTTGTACCACACATGAAAACTTCGGCTCCTCTTCTGAGCAAAAACTGCTATGGTGTTTGTGAAGTCTAGCACTGTGAAGCACAGGCTACTGCAAGCAATAAATAATACTGGTGCTAATATTTTGTTTGTATAAAAGAAGTAAAACCTTACCCATTTTGGGTTGTGCCCTCAGTAAGGATAAACAATGATACTATTTGCTAAAGCAAATTTTTAATCATGAAGATCTTGGTGCAGTGGGGTCACAAATGAAGTAAGATTAGTGATTTATTTATAGATGTCTCGTAGAAACCACTTCATCAGCTGCTTCCGGGTCTATATGGCAGCAATTTTCCATGGAAACATCACACAAGAAGCTATGAACAGTAACTGCAGGGGAGGAGGTAGGCAAGAAGCCCTACGAGGTTAGGAGCCTAGGCAAGGCTGGACAAAGCTCTGTTGCTCAGGAGAGAGTGAGACACACAAAAGCAGAGTAATTATAGGCATAATGATTAGTACTGCAAAGTGGCAGTGCAACAAATATTTATCATTTTCGAGTGATGGTGGGGTCTTTCACCTTAGGCTTTATCCTGAAGGTGAACTCTTAACAGCTGTAGCACAATGCTGCCAGGTGCTCTTTGGATTTGTAGATATTGATTACCTTTCATGCAGCACATTATCATTACAAGTCTGGAAAAATATGTTGCTGTTTTTTCTTTGTGGCTTCCAGAGAGTTTCTGAGCTGTTCTGACTGGGGAAGCCCTACAGACACCCAGATGCGGAGCTTTAGATACGAGGGGAAAATTTCAGCTCTACTGGGAAGATACCTAGTAAGGATAGGAGTCACAATTCTGTCTTTAGGCATTCAGCTCCTGCCTAAATAATTTATTGGGTTTTGCTCTTATGTAGTAATAGTGCATTGACTTAATTTAGAAAACTTGTCTATGTGACGATTGCCAGTTTTTGTGAAAGGCAGGGAGTAAAATTCTGGGTTAGCATTAAAAAACCTGTTGTGGTATGACTTCAGTCACTTCTACCCTTGGACAGAAATAATCTCACTGAATTTTGGCTGTTTAATGTGGTATGGCTGATCTAGCTGTACATTCTCCACCTTTGCTCAGTGGCAAGAGGCATCCGTAGGGTAATACAGGTCACCTATAGTAGACATGCTGGCCCTCTGGCATAGCCTGCTTCCCTCTGTTCACTGGAGAAGGTGCTCAGAGAGTTACCTGCGTCGCAGGGTGGAGGATAGGATCCACTGCAACTACGACCAGCTACCAAGGAATTTGGTTCTGGTTGAGACTGGCTATGAAGGTGCCCACTGTAGCCAACGCAGAGAGAAATGCTGGTGGGGAACATTTCAATACATCCTAAAATCAGATTATGGGCAGGGTAGAAGGAAACATATCCTGGAGAAAAACTGAGTCAAATTTGAACGTGCTGTGTCCTGCATTATGATTTACAAACAACAGCTGGGCAGGTATCAGGTCTCGCATGTGAATGTGGGAGAGGGTCAGACTGAATTGCGTTTGACTGGTGGATGTGTGTCTGGGCACTGGCATTGGCAAAACAGTCGTGAAGAATATCAGGAGTGTTTGATTAGAACGGGAATGCTTAAAAATGTCAGAATACCAGATCTGAAGGCCAGACCTTTAAGGTCATCTAGGTTGTCTTCTTATATAAAAAGAATTTCCTAATTATTTTTACTTCAAGCCCAAGAATGTTAAATGTAAGCCTAATGCAAAAAA
>VZTL01051402.1:16253-28307 GCA_013400535.1 Scopus umbretta | reverse complement strand
AAAAAAAAAAAAAAAGTGATCTGTCAATCTGTCACACATACCTTGGTGAAATAGCCATGAAGTATAAAAGGCTTAAAATAAACAAGTATAAAAGTATATAGTGTTTTTTTTCTTCATAAAGATTTTTCAATTTTGTGCTCAGAGAAGCTTTTTACTCTAAGAATACAGTTTCTGATCTGCTCTTGGTTATACATAGTTTGTGGGAAACATGTACTGGTCCCTTTCTCTGCAGAGCCAGCCTGTCCCCAGCCTGTGCTGTGTCCTGGGGCAGGACTTTGTGATTTTCCTTGCTGAATTTCACAAAGTCCCTGTCTGCCCTTTCCTCTACCTAGACTTTTGTAAAGCCTTTGACACAGTTTCCCACAGCATTCTCCTGGAAAAACTGACTGCTCATGGCTTGGATGGGCGTGCTCTTCACTGGGTAAAAAACTGGCTGGATGGCCGGGCCCAAAGAGTGGTGGTGAACGGAGTTTGATCCAGTTGGCGGCTGATCACAAGTGGTGTTCCCCAGGGCTCAGTATTGGGGCCAGTTCTGTTTAATATCTTTATCAATGATCAAGTGCACCCTCAGTAAGTTTGCAGATGACACCAAGCTGGGTAGGAGTGTCAATCTGCTCAAGGGTAGGAAGGATCTGCAGAGGGATCTGGACAGGCTGGATCAATGGGCCAATTGTATGAGGTTCAACAAGGCCAAGTGCTGGGTCCCGCACTTGGGTCACAACAACCCCAGGCAACGCTACAGGCTTGGGGAAAAGTAGACGCAAAGCTTCCTGAAGGAAAAGGACCTGAGGGTGCTGGTTGACAGCCGGCTGAACGTGAGCCAGCAGTGTGCCCAGGTGGCCAAGAAGGCCAACAGCATCCTGGCTTGTATCAGGAACAGTGTGGCCAGCAGGAGTAGGGAAGTGATCGTGCCCCTGTACTTGGCACTGGTGAGGCCGCCCCACGAATACTGTGTTCAGTTGTGGGCCCCTCACTACAAGAAGGATGTTGAGGTGCTGGGGCATGTCCAGAGAAGGGCAACGAAGCTGGTAAAGGATCTAGAGCACAGGTCTTACAAGGAGCAGCTGAAGGAACTGGGGTTGCTTAGTCTGGAGGAGGGTGTAGTGAGGAGGATGTTGGTCTCTTTTCCCAAGTAACTAGTGATAGGACAGGAGGAAATAGCCTCAAGTTGTGTCACAGGAGGTTTAGGTTGGACAGTAGGAAAAATTTCTTTACTGTAAGTGTGGTCAAGCATTGGAACAGGCTGCCCAGGGAAGTGATTGAGTCCCCATCCCTGGAGGTATTTGAAAGACGGGACATGGTTTAGTGGTGGGCTTGGTAGTGTTAGGTTAATGGTTGGACTCGATGATCTTAAAAGCCTTTTCTAACCTAAACAATTCTATGATTTTATGATTCTATGATTCCTCCAGCCCGTCTGGGTCCCTTCGGATAGCAGCCCCAGCCTGGAGGTGTATCAACAGATCCCCCAGTTTGGTGTCATTGCAAACTTGCTCAGAATGCTCTCCATCTCCTTCCGGTCCCTGATAAGGGTGCAAAACAGCTCAGGTCTCAGGATTGACTCTGGTGCTACCTGGTTGTCACTGGCCTCTGGGTAGAGTACGACCCAATAACCACTTCCTTCTGAGCATGGTCATCCAGCCAGTGTCTTACCCATCTAGTTGTCCTTGTAGCTGAAATATATTTTTTGGGATGCAGCATATGATTAGTGATGTCATGTAAAAAGTGAACAGGGAAACTGTTAAAATGTAATAAAAGGAAAGAATAGCTTTTTGTGTCCTTTTTTCAGAAGGCTGTACAGTTTCTCTGTTGCATTTAAACATTTTTCTTCCGTTTTTCCCGAACAGAGGTAAAGAAATATATTCCCAATGTATTATACAAAAGAATATAATACTCATCAGCTGCTAAAGAAAAACACTTGTGATAGAGGCAACATGTACAATATTTAAAATAGCTGCCACTGATAATCTTGCTTTATGTCATTCAAAGCTTTTAAAGCTGCTCTGAGTAGGGATCAAATGCATAAATGATATTCATGTTACAGTCAGTCTATAACTCTGATTGTCGCTGTGATTGCAAAGAGAAAAGTATAGGCATTCACAGCAACCTAAATAGTATTTTCTTTTCCTCTTTGTTATAATCAAATGCTCACCTTTAGATTCAAAAAATCTAATAATGACTAATGGGCAATGATCTTCTGGATTAGCAGCAGCGCATTCAATATCTCTTTGAGCAGCGATTACCATCTTTTTGGGGGGGATATCAATTTAAAGGTCAAGTGCTTTCATAAAAAAGGTGATTATCCAGTATTTCATATGTTGAACAAAAGCTTAGCAGGATTCATTGTGTGTCAGTTTCTTTTGTATATAGCATATATGCAGCGAAATGGATCGCTTAATTATCTAACTACCTGTCTTCAGGGAAGGTATGTGACCATGAATAGAAGCTGTCAAATAGGTACTTTGCTTTGCTTGTCATATTTAATCAATTACTGTAATGATTGCAGGTTATAAGTTGGCTTTTTAAAAATAGGCAAAAATTTAAATTACTTTTGTGCCAGCAGCCAGGGATTTGGTTGTAAATGGGTGATTTTATTGGGAATGGAATGTGGAACAAAGATGAAAAGGAGAAAGGGACAAAATGGGGCCAAACTCATGGCTGATCCCTTTCTCTTTCTTTTCAATTCTTGTACTGTTCTTTTACAGCCTAGAAAAGTATTCTGTTTCTCAGACATGATAAAAATGGCTAGGGCTATATTTAGAACAAGCTGGTTTTATCCAGTCTTTTTTTTTAATTACTATTGTTTTTTCTGGTAGATTGTTATTGGTTACTTTTCCAGTTTAATATGATTGGAGCTATCTTAAATATATTCATTCAAGATTTCTAGCAAAAACATCGCATTTCTATTTTTTCCAACTCATTCTTTTTCCTCTTGTAAGGTAGTTTTCTTACAGCTGAAGAAATTCTCATTTGTAAATATGGATTACTGCCTTAGTTTGTACATGTTTGTTCTGTTTGTGGATTTTTTTTGGATCACATCCTTTTTTCTACTTTTTTCTACTGATATGCCTACCATTTGCCAAATAATTCATGTGTGTTTGATCTACTGCATTTCAAGAAACACTTCCTGTTGGTGGTTTACTGCTGGTATTTGTGGCGTTCTGTTGGTCACTTTACATTGCATTGTTACTTCTCCCTTCATAGGACAGAAACTTTTAATATTGGATAGTAGTAACTGATGCCCAGCAAATATACTGGGAGTACTGGATCATTAATAACCTTTGTTGTTCTTCAAAGAAAATTTTGTATATGCAAGAAGAAGGTCTTTGTGTGAAGTATAGCTACTGCTTGGACTTTTGTACAAACAGAGATCAACACTGAAAAGTAAAACCTGAGTGCTGGGAAGATTTTTCTTAAATGCTTCTGATAAATCAAGTGGTTCTTGCCTTTTTTCTAAAGTAAAATGTCTCTCAAAATACAATTTCCAAATAAAAAATCCTATTACTGTTGTAGAGTGTATCTCATAAATACTTCAAACATCCCAAGTAGGCTGGGAGTTGTAATGCCTTTCTCATTTCTACAGACTAACTGAGGATAACCTGTTTTATCTGCTGAGGGGGAGAGGAAGACTGGGGGTTTCATAACATCACAGATTAATAGGAAAAAAGAAAAAGAAAAAAACCCATGAGTTTTCATTAGTGTTACTGTATATTAGTCCCACTCCACACATGAAAGTTTTTCTTTAATTATATGAGAGGTGAGTACCAACACCGTTAAGATAATTCACTTGATGTACACTGCCAAAAACCTGTGTTTGGTTTTTGGTCCCTGCAGAGTGTTATTACCTACTGCCTAGGTGAACATCCGCATTTTTAACAATAGACATTAGCTATTCTTGAGCTTTGTTGCTTTTTTTTTTTGAAGGGTTTTCCTTGTGGCTGCACACATGGTAAATCTTTAACTTCAAGTGTCCTTCTGTGGTGACCAACTAAAATATTAGCAAAATAAATGTTTTATGGGAAAACGTTGGCTGAAACCCCAGCAGAAACAGGTGGTATTGGGTTATTTCAATATAATGTAATGATGCAGCCAGGTTTCCATCTGGACAGCATGTGGTTGTGTCTACTTAGAGAGTATCAAAGAGTGTGAGTATGCACCAGGGATAATGGTGGTGCACAAAAGTGTAGCTGGATGGCTACTTTACAAAATAATAGTCAGGGTTCTAGGTCCTCTGGGTTAAATACTTTTACTGTCAGAATCTGAATTTCTTCATAAAATATTAAAGATGAAGCAAACCTCTGACATGCAATACCGAGCTGTGTAATTATAAGGCAGTTCCTGGAAGCCAAGTATTGTTCACATTATAGCTAGGCGTTTATTATAAAAGAGTTCATTACCCTTGGAAGCTAAGACATATTTCAAAGAGAGTGCCCTGGAACAGAGGCACTTTCAGCAAGCTTTACTATACGAGGAAAAAAAGCCCCAGGCAAGCTGATCAGAATATAGGTAGGAAATGGGAGAGGAATTAGTGGATACGCAACTGCTAAGAGCTGAAACTAAACATAGTGGACCAGATACTCATCTGGAGTAAATGGTTTCATCTTCATTGACTTGGGTATAGGCATGCTGGATTACACCAGGTGAGGCATTTTTAGCCTAATACCAAAGATGATTTTCCTTTTGTCTGGCAAATGCTCTCACAAACCACAGGGCACACTTTGCAAAGATGTGCCACAGACCTTCGTCACATCTGTGTGCTCTCTGTACAGAGAGGCAGGCTAAATCTGATTACGTACACTGGCAAAGGCTTACCTGGGGGCAGGATTTAGCCTGTTGCATTTAGGGAGAGGTTTGGAAGATACCTTTGTAAGATAATTTTTTGTGCGCAATGGTGTAAGAAGGGAGTTTATGGGGGCAAGAGAACGAGGAAGAGAAACAAACTCAAACTCCCTTGGGGCTGCGAGCAGGAGCAGACTTGACACAGAGCTGTTTCCATCACTTGGAAGTGTGGAGCAATGTGTCAGCTCTATCCCATGGGAAACAGGGCTGTTAATGAATACACAGGGCCTGATTCTTCACTGTCTTTGTATTTTGTGCACGTTTAGTCCTGGTTTACAGTATCAATCAGCTTGATAGCATTTGACACCTTGTGTCATTTGCTCAGCACAATTGTAAATCATAGAAGCAGGGCTGAGGAGAATTAAGACCAGGTCTTAGGCTGCTGTGAATCACAGCACCAGCTGAAGAACTGGCCCTCTTTCTCTGCTGATATATCACTCCTATAGCTGTATGTGTTAACAATCGCTATTTCTCTTTTTCCCTTGCTCACGGATGACCTGATTGCACTGGAAACAGTTCTTTCTGCCAAGGTGAAGAACCACCCAAAAGTTTAGGGTGCTGGCCAGCAGCACTTGGCAGCTAGAGATCAACATGCTACTGCCATTAATCGGTAGTACCACACAGAGTTGCCAAGAGCCATGGAAAATATGAGATGACATCCAGCAACTGATGAATATGATGATTAAAGATCAGCAAAGTATTTAACAGTAATGGGTAGTGGAGAGTTTTTGGAAGAAACAACCCTTTCCTTTCCATTCAGTTGATATTAAAAAAAAAAAAAATACATGCACCTGACACCGGGGATAATACCTCTTTCTGCCAAATATAGGTCTCTTCCCTCTTTCCGGAACAAATCCAGCCTCTAGATCTCATTCATAATGCCTATATGGAGAGGAAATGTAAATAGAACAGGTACCGAGGGCCAGGCATCTCAGGCCTTGATCCAGACCACTTAGGAAAATGAGGAACTTCCCTTACAAGTGACATCCCATTTAAACTGATATTATCTCACTTATACCAGTGCTGTAGCTTGTGGTCTCAAGTTGCGCATGTGCTCCAGTGCTTTGCTGGATCAGCGTACTGGATGGTTTTCCTGGAGCTGCAATGACTTGAGGTAAGCCAGATGATGGTCTAGCCTCAGTTTATTGTTCAGTCTGACCGTGTTTAGGGTGCCTCTTATGGGATCATGCCTTGTGCACTGGATTTCATTTCCATTCACTTTGCCCTTTGAGATCCATGGATGTATGGCACTGTTCAAATTACTTTTTACAAGTGTCGGATCGTGGCCTTCCTTCAGGTGAAATCTTTGTAGCAAACTGCAAAGAATTGATGGATTACCAGTCTCCTCCAAATTCAGAGCTGTTGCTACTCAGGCCATATGTTTGTGCAGCTTCTCACCCTCCTTTCTGAAAATAAAACCATGCCTAGAGACAAAGCTAACTTGTTCTTTCCCTTGTCACAGGACTAGAGGTGCTTGGGCAGCAGGGAGTTTATCCAGAGCCAATTAAGAAGGGGAAAAAAGCAGCAAAGCAAGTTGCAAATGGTTCCTTAAGTCTCCACAGAAGCATCAAGTGAATAACTTGTGATAACAAACAGGCTGGAGGTACAGAGATTATGTTGTTGATGCACATGGCTGTTCGTCTCCATGCTGTTCATCTGGTTCAAGGCTTCTTGGCTGCATGGACTGATTTGAATTTTGTTGTCCCAAGGATGAGAAGAACTAAAATGCCCCCGATCTGAGCATGACAATGTAGGAGTGGGAAAAAATGGGGAGGAGGGTATGACCAGCCACCAGCCATACTTAGCCTGTCCATCTCCTGCCTTCTTCATGTTGCTGGAACAGTCCTCCACTGCTCGCCTGTGCAGTGCTTTGTGCCTAAAACCAGCCTGTGACCACAGGTAGACCAAAAGTATAGTACTGCATGCTGAGAGCGTGAGAGTAAAGTAAGAGGAAATTTGGTACATTCACTCTTGCCTTGTCAGAGAATTTTTCATTCAGAGAATCCTGTCTGGGGAAGGAACATGGTTGCTTCAGATCTGGAAACAACCAGGGAAGTTCAGTGATGTCTCCTCTGAGGAGGCTGTCAGCTGACAGTGAGCAAGTGCCTGGTGTTGCGAGGAGGAGGAGGGAGAAGGGGGAAACCAGCAATTCTCTGGAGGAACAAGAGCCTTAGCTGTACAAACAGTCCTAATTTTTGGCCTAGTATCCCCCCTCTGCCACACCTGTATTAACAAGGATATCAACTCCTTCAGGCGCTGAGTCAGGCTGAACGAAAGTCATTACCCTCCGCTTGTGAGAAAAGAGCAGATGGTCTCAGCGCAGTTCCAAGTGTGTGGGAGATTAAGTCATGAAACATACATCAGGAGAGGGAGATTAAGGATCTCTGTTGGGCGACGCAGGAGTGAATGAGCTAGTAAGCGGCACTGTAGTTTCTGCAAGTGCAGCAGCATCTCTGTGCTGTAGGACAGGAAGCCTGAAGGTGTTAGTGGAGGAAAGACGTGGTTCCTGTTCTTCTTGATGCTGGCCCTTGCAATGGAGTTGGTATTCTGGTAGGATTTGTTTTAAAGCTGCAACTGGTTGTGCAGGGAATGGACAGCCAGAGGATGTTTGTGTGAAAGGAACTGGTTTTCCCAAAGCTGTAGGATTTGTCACAGCCTTGTCCCACATGTGGGGATGTGGCACCAATTTAGTTCCAAGGTTTCTAGAAAGATTCAGGTAGGAACCTTCCATTTTCCATGCTGAAATAAACCTCTGTCTCTCCATCATCACAAATGGGCCTGTGACTTTGCAGAGCTTTTGTTTTTCTTCCTAACTCCATGTTAGTGGTCATGACCGCCTAAAACTCTTGGTCAAGCTCTGGGTCTCTTGATAGTGTGCATGGTCCAGAAATACCGTTCTTACCCAAAAAGTAATGGAGGTTCCTCAGCTGCCAGCCAACCTCTTTTGGCA
This sequence comes from Scopus umbretta, assembly GCA_013400535.1. NCBI lineage: Eukaryota > Metazoa > Chordata > Aves > Pelecaniformes > Scopidae > Scopus > Scopus umbretta. The sequence continues at coordinate 20,521 of VZTL01051402.1, read as the reverse complement.
GTGAAAATCATAGGCAGCCCAGGGCTCTTAGCTTGTGGCCTGATGTACAACAGAGGTATGCACCACAGTAAGGCTGCCATTTATGCTCATGTGTGGGAGCATCATAATCTCACAGCCTCTGGAGCAGAGGTAGGAAAGACGGTGCCGCTTTGGAGGCTGACTCTAAAGCACAACTCGCAATATAGATGCCTAAAAGGGACAGAGTCCCTTCTGGATTTTTCTCATGTACCTGCTAATTTCCTTGGCCCTGTTGGTTGATGGCGTCTCCTTGGCACTTCTGAGATTTCCACTTAAGGCCTGCATGGGGCTGTGCTTAAAGGTCTTTGAGAATGGACCTAGTGCCTCTCAGGGTGACAAACTCCACCCTTCCCCAGAAATGTGTTGGATGCAGGTGAGTCTTTTCCAGTTCCCAAGAGGGAATGACTTCATAGCTGCCTTTGAATTTGAAGGCTCTCTGCTCCTCCTTTGACAAATGCAAACCACCTGCTATTAGTTGAATTGAGGTTGTGCCTGTGTCTGCCACCATGGTTCAGAGGTCTGCATCTCAAAGAGCCTTTGGTTCATTTTGGGTCTATCTGGAGTTGAGAAAGTCTGGGCAGCTGGACTCATTCCAAAGCAGTTCATCAATCCATAATGTTTTCAAGAAAGTTTTATTTTGCTGCTGTGTCTACTAAAGAGTTTAAGGCTGCCCTGGCAGAGGATCAAAACCTGTGTTATTTGGTACTGTACTGACTTCATAAGGGCTTGCAGAATGGACTCAATTAAGTCTAAAAAATCAGGAAGGTGTGTCTTTCTGGTCTTTACATTAAATGCATACTGTATCTCAAGTATTCTGGAGTTGAACATATGCCATGTTTGGAAGTCAGTATATTTGAAGGCCCACGAAGAACCTACTATGCTACATATCATATATCTCCTGGAAAGAACCTAAGTTATAATTATGTCTTCTCTGGCCATGAGAGATGTTAGTAAGTACTTCCAGTAAAAGAGCATATAAAGGTGAATCCTAAAAGCAAGGGCAAAGAATCATAGAATATTATTATTTATCATTGAGTAACATTGCAAAGCTCTCCGTCTTCATTTCATTGCAACCCTGGCTGAGTGTTGAAAGACATAATAAAAACAATCAGTATATTCTCATTTTTCTGTGTGAAAAGATGAAGTCATGGCATATGGTCAGCTCACCAGTGCTGTTAATAATAAACCACAGATAATTAAGCACTGATTTATTCCTCTACGTAAGTGAAACAAATTGCTTTAACGGCTTTTGCTGAGGACCATCTAGTCAGATGGATTATGTATAGGAAGTTCAAACTAAAAATTATTAGCGATCATATTTCAGTGTGGTGGAGGTTTATGGTAGAAACAATTAGAAACCTAACAGAATGTGTCCTGTATTCTCTTTGATGGAAAATCAGATATTAATCTGGGGAAAAGACTAATTCTCAACACAGCTGCTCCCCTTGCTCTAATGTACCAGATTTAAGCTGGATAAAAATGGAAACATGTTTAAAAAATTGATCATAGCTTATAATAGCAATAATCACCTTGAAATTGGTTGTTACTACAGTTAATGAACAGAGTATTAGAGCATAAAATGCCCTCAGATTCCCTCAGGCTATTAACTAACAAGCTGGTTGTTTACTGCTGGTCAGATAGTATCTTTATTTGGTGACTGTCTTTCAAAGACATGGAGCAGATCCCGGGAAGCTGTGGGATCCGGTGGGGTGGGATGGGGTGCTTGCTTGGGGTAGTGGCAGGAACAAAGTGGCACCTTGGACAGATTACCTCCAGTGCGAGACTCCGTTTTCCCCGTATCTGTAGTCCAGTTCCTCCAGAGCATTGTTATCCATGTATGTGAAAGCCATGCTGCTGGCTGTCAGCTCCCACCAGAGTTTGCCCGGTGGAGGTTTTTCCCCAAAATGAGGCAGGGCAGCCTGTGGCAGGGTGCTGGGGGTCTCGTGCAGGCAGCCCCTGGGGCTCTTTGCAAGCACAGGCTTGACTTGGCTCATTGGGATGGAGAGAAGCCTTCCTTTTTCAGAAATGTGTCCTGGCATTTTGCAGTCTCACTGGTAGCAATACCGCATTGTGGCAACAGAAAGGATGGCACCAAATTTAAATCCCAAAATAGGCTGAAAAAGGGTAATGAATTTCAGGCTTTTCCCCTAAGCACATTCAGAAATGGGTACTGTCTGTACACAAAAGCAAATTCCAGCTTTTTAAAGCTTTTGCTGCCTCTGTGGTTATCTTTGTTTTGTCCATTTTGCGTTTTGGTTTTGCCGGTCAAATGACTTTCTACACTTGGAGGAAAGGCTCCCCATTCGCGTAGTAGCAGGATATTCGGTAAGCTGGCTTGTGAGCTTGAGCTGCACCTTCCTTCAAAGGCTGCAGGTCTTCCAGTCTTCTGAACTGAAATCCTCATTCAGTCTTGTGATATCAGACTGCCACCAGCTTTCCAGCTCTGACTCTACCATTTTTTTTGTTAAAAAAATCTTTGCACACACAATCCAGTTTCTCCAGGAGGCCACAGATTCAACAACAACATTTCCGACCAGGAAGTTATGTGTATCAGATAGCCTCACCTTGCAGAGAGGGACCTTCACTGTTAAAATATCTCCTGTTTGAGCTCAGCCAGGTCATGACGTGACGCTTTGCAAGTCCTCTCTGGTGTTGCAAACTTTGTTTGAGTTAGAAACTTTGTAGGAAGGTGTATGGTTACAAAAAAGATAGGAATGGTTCATTTTATCGTACTGAGCTTTGTGTGATCTATGTTCCTTTTTTCTATTGCTCACATAGTTCCTTACAAAATCCTGTCTGATGTGGACATACTGCTTTAGTCTGGATGCTCATTGCTTTCTGAGCTGTGATGTAGTCAGGGGCTAATAAAATGATATCACTGAAATTGCCTCCACTAACCTAAAGATTCAGTTTTGCCTACTGGGGTTTTCTGGTGTTCATAAATTTATGGTTTACTAGTCAAAGCTTTGGTATCTTTGGAAAACTTAATGTCAGAGAGCATTTATGACTAACCTGGTGTCTCGATCCCAGGAGTCTGAAGTAATAGGAGCAAATTTCACTATTGCACGTGCTATATTTAGGTATTTTTTCAGCACTATTGGGGCCCTTGTTCCTAGAGAAAATAGCTCTTTACCGGGACTAGTCGAAATTTGTGGCAGCAAACTTTTTCCCATGACATGTGACGTGTCCTCGACGTTAAAAATGCATGTGGAAAAAAGTGGGTGATTTTGATTAAATTTCTGAGTATTTGATGGGAAAGGTTAAAACAAAACATTTTTTCATGACTAATACCTGGCTTACAGCACTAGAGAGGTTTGTTGTACAGACCACCACAAGCTTTTTATGGGGCTTAAAAGCAGTTTATATCACGCTACAACTTCAAATATAATTAGGCTAGCTCAGAAAATGCTTCGCAGACATAAAACTCCATGTGTCAGCCTATAGTTTCGATGTCTTAGGTGCAAGAAGGACAGGCTGCTTCAGCAAGGCACTTCAACCCCGTGCTCTGAAAGCCGACTCATTTCCAGGTTGCAAATACTCTGTGGTCTGTTGCGACCTTTTAAACTTTCTTAATCAAATTGGAGCAAGGCAACTTGCTGAATATAATCTCTGTAGAGTGGAAGACTTAAAATAGCATTTTTTCCTTTGCTTTTACAATATTCTGGCATAAGTTATTGTAACTTAATTTTCCATGATGGTGTCAACAACTCTTTTCTCCTCCTTCACAGCCCAGGCTCTCCTGAAGGGTCTGGCAGTTCACCCAGAGCTGTGGGGCAAGCTCTGGCAGAGATGGAAGGCTGGGCACCTTGGCTTGGAGGAGCTGTGGGGTTGCCCTGCTTGGCTAGGGATGCTCTGGGGCTTGGCCCCATGGCACCTAGGTTGGGGAAAGCTATGGCACAGGCTGCTGCACCAAGGTAGGGAGCTGTGAGCGGGACCAGGCAGTGGCTGCCCCACCAGGGTGCAGTCCCATGGCAGTCCCCCAGCTGGGCCGTGGGGCAGCAGTGAGGGCCCAGCGGACACCGGTGGCAGACAGATGGGGCACAAGGATGAGGCAGGGCCAGGGTGAGAGATGCAGTCAGTCCCTCCGTTAGGGGCAGGGGCAAGGTGGTTGGGAGTCCCAGGTGAGGCCTATTAGGGCAATGAAGGCTCATTAGTGCCCTCAGGAGCCTGACAGCATGATCTATGTTTTCCTTGGTTTCACTCTTCACTCTCTTTTTGGGGGAGTTTCATTTGTATTTAAAAAAAAAAAA
>VZTL01051402.1:4411-16219 GCA_013400535.1 Scopus umbretta | reverse complement strand
AAAAAAAAAAAAAAAGATATCTGCTTTTTGAAAGAGAAGAAGGACTTGCGAGTGCACTGAAGGTAGGCATATAGGAGGGCCTGTTTCTAGGCCCTGCTCTAGCAAATACTTAAATTTTGATTTGTATAATGTCATCTGCAGTGGTATTATTTGAGGAAAGTGAGAACAGTATTTCTATCTGTAGGTGTTTTGCTGTGGTACATCGTGCATATGGAGAAGAAGTGAGGGATGGACTGCAATCTCCATGGGTGAAAGTGGGACTGTGACCCTCCACCTCCTCTCTGGGTGCCCTCTCTGGGCTGCAAAGTGAGTGGTAAGTCTCTGTCTTTATATCAGACTTACATTCTATCAGTGGAAATGTCTGTGTCAAATGAAATGGTGTGGGGTTTTTTTGAAGTCTGGGTTTTGTTGCCTCAATGAGATAAAAATTAAACCCATTCAAATCCAGTTCAGCTTGAACTGAAGAGGTTTTTTCTTTTTTTCTTAGTTTTCATTCAGCTGCCAAATTGAAAATAGATGATTCACACAGTGTTACCTGACAGTTTGTTGGAGAAATAGTCTTCTGAAAATGTAGAAGCTTGTTTTGTAAAAGATCTGTGGTTTGCTCTGTGTAAGACAAAATGCTTCACCCAGAATTGAATGAAAACTGTAGAAGGATTGCAGTAATTTAATAGGTTTTATCCCAAATCCTGTTACATTTTCTCTGTAGGTCCAGCTACTCATGCTACCTAATGAGCTCACTGTGCTGATCTAAATGCCCAGACTCAAATGCCATTGAGAGTATAATGATGTTGTTAAAATGTAAACAGGATTTTCTGTTTCTGTATTATAAACTACGTGAAACTTTTCAACTAAATGGGTCATTCAGTTTCTGCTGTGTTGTGCTTGAGGTGCTGCAGTTTGCTGTTACAGGAAAGCAAGTGTGTTCTACTTATCGCAAGTAAGTTGTGGGGACAGAAGAAGGCTTTTTGGATTTTGTTTTGTTTAAAACCATGGTTGTTAATATTGAACAAAGCTGTTGTAGTTAAAACTCTTTCTTTAAGAGAACTATGTCCAGCAGCAGAAGTGCAGAAAAAAGCTCTCCTCTGATTTAGGATACTTACCAAACTTACATCAAAACCAAAGTGGAAGCCTGTCTAAGCCAGCTGATCTTTCAGATGATTGTATTTTGATCCAGAGAACAAAACAAGAGCATGAAGCAGCTACAGGAAAAGGCACATATGGAAAAAATACTTTGAGGGTTGAATTTACTTCCAGTTTTAATTTTGAGTAAGAACTCCCTCTGCTAATAGCCTTATTTCAGTAGGGCTGTAGCCAAAGTATACTTCGGTGTGAACAAGGCTAGTTGATCTCGCCTCCCACTAGCCTGTAGATAAACTTGATTTTGGTATAGCACCCCAACCCTTAAGGTAAGTACCACAGAGGGATTTTTCTGGTGGTGTTGAAAACTCAAGAAATACCTTTGTTTCTCCTGACTCTCTTACTATAACTGTTAAGAAAATTATTTGCAGTGTAGCAGTCGTTACATCTTCTCATCCCCACAAGTGTAATGAACTGGCATTTTACTACTTAGCTCTGTTTCCTCTACTAACACTCTGCAAGGAGGTATTTTCCTGAAAGGTTACTGAAGCCTGGAGAGAGAAAAAATGAAAACTGAGCAACTGTATTTACTGATTTGTTTCAGCACTGTAAAGGTGTTGCCGTTAGTCACTTTATTAAGGAAGCAGCTTTCTGGGAAGAACTGGTAGCATAAGAAATGACATCATGGGCCAGAAAGGAAATTTAGGAATTGCAGTAGAGACACCAGGGGCCACAGCTGGAGCTATGAAGATATGAAAGCTGGGATAAGTTTGAGTTTCTCTAAGCTACGCAGAGTAGAAAGGAGAGAGAAAGAGACAGAAAAGCAGCTTAATATGAACATTATTTCCAGAAACATAATTTTCCCCGTGAAGTTTAAAACTTTCTTGATTCTGTGTGAAATGCATCTTAGCTGGAGTGGAAGAATGGTAGGCTGGGGCCAGACTTTTCTGAATCTCTTAAGAGATGCTCATAGAGAAGCTTTTGGAGCTCAGGTAGCAAAATAAGGATGAGGCTTTCAAAAGAAAGAAGAATAGACTTTTACATGAACTTCAGCATGCAATAAGCTCGCTTTAGCAAAACAGAGGTGACAAGCAGTTGTTAGTTCCTTCTTTGACCTTCACTGCAATAGTTTTGTATTCTGGCTTAGACAATAGTCTAATTCCCCCATCAGTTCTGTTTTGGGAAAACAAGAAATTGAATGAAATCCCAGTGTTGAGTCTTATTACAGTTTTGCTGTTCAAGAACCCTGATGTTAGCAATGCTCTTTTCAAGCTGCTCTGTGAGTATTTTTTCTTCCCCAATCACTTTCTTCTTTTTCTTGGGTCTGTTTCCAGCTGAGCTTCATTGTGTTTTCACTGGAGTTTTTGGCTGAGTACCACTCATACTTACCCAGCCCTCACAGTAGCAGAGTTTTGTTAACTCCCGCTTCTTGTGTTGTCCATTGTACAGTATATGGTCTATCTGTATATTCTCTTAAGAGACCTACCTGTGTGCACGTCTGTCCATAGCAGCGTGTCATAATTCAGTACACACTCTTAAGTGGTTGTAGCTGATGGTAGCAAAAGCAAACCGGTTGTGTGTGTTAAGTACAGACTTTATTAAAACTAGCTGCTTTAGAAAAACTGCAGATTCATATTGTATTAAACCCTTACCGTAACTGGTCTCCTGGAACAGTACATTTGTTCCTGTAATGGGGTTTAGATTTGCACTTTATATTAAAGTTCTGCTTGTAAATAGTTTATAAAAAGTTAATTATTAAGAAGTGCTGCAGGTATAAACAGCTTGGCCTGAAGCATAGACTCTACACAGATCTCTAAGGACTAAGTAACCATTTGTTTGGATGCACCTCACACATGGATAGCTTACCTTTGTGTTTTGATGTTACTCACCTCTCTTTCTTTACCTTCCACCCTTCTTCACAAAACTGGCATGTTGTTATAGTGCCATAATGGAAAAATTGGTCCTGGTGGACAACAGAAATGGAAATCGTCTTTTTAAAAATTTATTTATTTATTACTTCTGTTAGTTGTATTATCAAGTGAAACTAAACTCTGTGCTTAACTAATCTGAACCTTCTCGCCCAATTTTTGTATCTTTCTGTTGGCGCAATGTAACATTTCCTATGGTTAGAAACGTGCTTGAATCTTAGGCATGTCGCACACATGGTAATGGTTCAACACCTTTATGGAGATTGACTTTTTGGGGTCATTAAGAGAGGAAACATGCTCATCAGATCTGCTTGCTGAGTTATGCTGTTTCCCCATGTGTTGTCACTGCTCCATGGATTTGGATGGGGGGGGACTCACGTGAGAAGTCACAAGCCACTGCCTCAGGTTATGTACCTGCACCCTGCCTGGCCCAGGACTGGACGTGGAGACCAGCAAACACCGGTGCAGCTTGTGCACTTGGTGTAATTATGTGTTTGGCTGACAAGTGGGGAAGTTTTGCTCCTCCCTCCGACAGTAATTGTCTTCAATCTCCATGTTTTAAAGTCTTAACTAATGATCCCTAAGATGGACTTCTCCCCAACCTCATTAACTAATTAAACAATTCAAAATAAAGAGTTATTCAGGCTGCAAAATATTGCTGAGAGGGCCTTTAGTGCAAACATTAGCATTTCCGCAGAATCCATAACCATTAGAAAACAGAAGCACGATGCCCCAGACAGTCCTGTCTTTATCATTTCAATATGCTCTGCTATTACACGTTAGCACATTTTATACAGCGCCTCTCCCGAGTGTACAGGTCTCCATGCCCCCTGCACATCACGCATTGCTGCTTGCGTCTGTTCTTTTCTCCGTGTCAAATTCTGCAGTGTGGGGTGTGGGAAAAGCGGCAGTAGCATCACTGGCATCGTGCTGCTCTGCTGCGGTTTTACTGCAGCTTGTTTGTGAGTGTGTGATGCTTGAGATTTTGAAAGTTGGTTTTTGTTTTTTTTTTTGTTGCTGTTCCTCTCACTGGCAGGAAGAGCAGGATAATACTTTGAATAAGAATACTGTGTACTTCTGTCTCTGAGCATGCCTTGCAAAACAGCTTGTTGTCAGACACTGAAAAGCTACCAGAGGGGGAAGGTGAGGAAATGATAACATGAATAGAATATTACTATTTTCAGGACGACAGAGAAAATTTGAGGGGAAGAAATGTAGTTGTGGGGAAGTTGTCCAATAGAGCGTGTTATGTTGCATATTGTTTTCCTAGACTCTGCTAAATATACAAAACCAGTGAGAACATGGTTGAAGTTACTAACGGGCCACAGTATTTTGACAGTGATGTAGAGAGTGACTGATTCAAATCTTTCAGATGGACTAAATACAAAGCAAAGTTAACACACTAATACTGTGGTTTTTACTCTCCCTAGAGCTGGCAACAGCTCTCTGGTAATTTTTTTCAGTTGGTGCCAGACACCACTTAAGAATAATCTTGAGTGATTTAGATGAGTTCGGAGCAGGTAAGACCAAAGTTTGAATGATTGGTATGGACAGATAAACATGGAGAGAATGAGCTGAGTTGCAAAACGTTGAACTGGGGGATCTGTCACCATTTGCTTTGCTCAGACTGACCCCATCTTAGAAAAGTAGCACCACCCAGCATCCTTGTGGAGCACAACAACTTTAAGGCAACTTTCAAGAAGAAGTGGTCACTTAAGTACCAAAAGGATTGTCTTAAGCAACCCCGCTTTGCAGTAATGTCTGTGGATCTACACCTAATCTTAATAGGACTGCTGAAAGCCATGGGCCAACCCTGCTCCCTATCAGACAAAAAAGAAACAGATCCTGATTCGATCATTGGAGTGAGGGAAGGAGAACTACACAGATCTGCACAGATGCTCTGCCGGTACCTCGTCCTTTCCTGCACACATGCCTGAGACTGCCTGCAGAAGTTGCAGCCCTACCTGTGCCGCAGCCCCGGTTATGGATATTTTCTTACCAGTTTCTTTTTTAACACAACTTAGTTGAGAATTTCTTTTTTTTTTTATTTACCTTAAAGCTGCAGAGCTGAAATCATAAGCTTTAAACAAAAGGTCACGTTTTATTTACATGCACTTTATGAGTGCGCTGTTATAGGATATAATAGCTCTTTGGATGTTAACTTTTTATTTATGCTTAGCTTTGATGTAGCCATATGCAAAGCATTGGAAATGCAGTTGGGGAAATGGAAAGGGTGAATGAAAAATAGCCGTAAGCTTGAGCTAGGCTCTCAGTTTTGTAAAATTCTGTTTTAATGAATGGTAGCTGTTGTATGTTGTCTCCCTGTTGAAGGGCCTCTAGAGAAATTGGAACGAAATTAGTGCACCCAAATGTGCTACCATTCCTATAATTCAGCAATCATATCTTTTTTTTCATGAAAATGGCACTTTTTAATGCTTTTAACGTGACATACTGCTTTTTAGAAGGGAAAGTGGATTTAGGGTGCGTTTTCAGTACTTTTCGCTGCTGTTTGTCACCATCTTTCCTTCACTGCAAAGCTATGTGAAATGCTAACCAAGGATTACTTCAGTGTCACAAAGCGATCATAAGTAAGAAAAGAATGATCATACTGAGTCAGACCCAAAAGTTCACGTAATCGTGCATTCAGTGGTGGGCATCAACAGGTAACTATGAAGGAATATAAGAAGCAAGCATAAATCTTGAACGGCACATCCCACAAAAAAATCAGTTCAGACTTCACAGAATTCACAACTTTGTCTTTAGCAGATACCTCTTTTAAAACAAACAAAAAAAATATTATTGTCAAAGGGAAATACTGAGAAGTATGTTGAGGGCAGCTCTGTATACGTTCAGATCACAAAGGCTATTGTATTGCCAGAGTTGGCTCCAGAGCTGGGGTCAGATTTTTAGTGATGTAAATCCTAGTGGTTCCATCGACGGGAGACAGCTATGGTGATCTGTGTGGGTCAAGGACGTAACCTGTAACTTTTATGCCTTTAAAGCTTATCTAAGTTTTGTGTTACTCCTTGGTGGATTTTATGGCAATGTTTTCATAATTACACAGATCGTTAGGGTAAGCTCCCATCTGATAAGCCTTTTTAATTGGCTTTGAACTCTGTGTTCCCCTGTAGCCTTTCTCATAGGGCAGTAAGGTCCATGCTGACTAATAAACGGTTGAGTCGCTCAGAGGGGACACAAACACTCTCAAATGCATTACTCTCTCATACTGTTCTTTGAACTCTGTCTCAACATCTCAACCCTTTACTCATAGCAAAGATTGTGCATGTTCAGTGAAACCTGTTTGTTGCCTTGCAGCCCATATCCCCTTCTGGGCAATGTAATGGAGAGAGTTTCAGTCTTCCAGACTGCTAGATCATTTCATCATGGGTTTCACGGGGTTCATGGGGCTGCCCCCTACCCCCCAGCCACAAACTGTCAAGCAGAACTCATTTTCCATCAACAGAGAGCTCAGCAAAATAGGGGGCCATCCAAATTAATGGTGGAAGAGGCTTATTGAAAACCATCTTTTCTGTTCCTTGCAGATGGAGGATTGTACCATACTGTAATTTTTTTCATCTTTTGTCTAGGTACTTTTCTGAAAGACTCAATAGGGCTCAGCCATTTCCCTTGGGAGATTATTCCACAGCCTAATATACCCACTTTTGCTAAATGTTTCCAGATAGCCATCTCTTCCCCACCCCACACACCCCCCCGCCCCGTGCTCAGTTTTTTCCCATCACTTCTAGTTAGTTATACTTCCTTGAGCCAGCTGATACAAAATCTTTCCCATTCACAAGAAAAAAAAAACCCTTTCTTCTTTGGGAAGAAGAATCCAAGGCTTGACTTAAGATGAAGCTTCTCCATTTCCAGTGTCTAAGGAAATTCCTTTCTTGCCCTCTCCGTTCTGGCAAGAGATGAGAAAGAGATGAGAAATGTTAATAGCTGGAGGTGCTTCATGCAAACACCCTGAATAATCTGTCTACTGATTATTGTAAGTACCATATTCTTCTGTAGCATTAAGTAGTTATGGAATAATGATGAGTACAGCCTGGAAGGTGCTGTAATATACCTTCACCCTTATCCTTTTGCCAGGTTAAATTCTATCTATGTCAATCCTGCAACAGAAGCCCTTGAACACCAGCTCAACTTCATTGGTCAGTGATTTTTTAGAGAGCACTCCACCAAATGCACTTGAGTCTCTGTACAAGGTGAATGTGAACTCGATCGTGCCCCTTCTTCAGCACCCAGGGAGGCTTGTCCTTTGCCAGGGACAGTCTGCTGTGCTGGAGGGGGCGTTTGTTTTCTGACACAGATATTTCAGTCTAAGACTAACATAGCTGAGTCTTGGCTAAGCACTGAAATGCACCGTGAAAGCAGCTATGATTTCAGACTTGTGTTGTTGCTGGAAGTGATTGGATGCTGTCGTTTTTGTTCGCTTTTCTAGGCAGCCACAAATTAATAAAGCTGCTGCTCTCCCTGAAGTTGAGTGAAGCCTCCTGAGGCAGGAGATGCTCTGTGTGTGTGGCTTGTTTTGTTTTAAATCTCGGTACTTGTTTTTTACTTCCATTGCTGACAAACCTCTGTAAAAAAGCACAGATCTGTTGATCAAGACATCTTTAGGGAATGCCCCATATATCTGAGATCATGGGGGTGTAGCTTTGTGGGGTTTTTTGGTTTGTTTGTGTGTTTGTTTTGTTTGTTTTTTTTTTTTCCTCCAGAACTCTTTTGAATTTCAAATGTATACCAACAACTTTCAATACAACACTGATGTCTGTCTCATTCAAAGTGGATTTTAGTTCTACGTTCATTAGGCTGGTATCAGAGTATCTGGAAAGGAATGGAAATGGGCAAGATACCTTTCAAACCTTGATTCAGAGAGGTTTAGCTCTGTTTAGCAGTGCTGTGTCTGGCCTTTTGTGTGATATGTTGCCCAGGCACACTTTCAAGCTGAAGATAAAAACAGTCTCTGCGTGCTTACCTTCTTCCCCCCACATAGTATCCAAGACAATGACCACCTTTGTGGAGAGCTGCTTTGGGAAAACAATAGTGGGATGGAGAACAACAAGGTAGGATTTAGGTATGTATAGCTGTTAGGCAAGAAAATGGTATTGCTGCCTTGAATTGCTCGGGCATGAGCCTTATCATGAAAGCAGATGTCTAAGGCAGATTAGCATGCAAGCAAGGTATGCCATACGGGCTAGCATTGTCTGTCCCCTGCTCATCCTTGATGTCTCCTGTGCTGGCCTTTGATGCCAGCTAGCTTTGCATGGATGTCCAGCCCTGGCACTCCTAAGGGCCTGCTGCTGGCTCCCTGAGGTGGGGCTGGCCAGCGGGTCTCTGCACTCAGATCCCACAAGCTAGGATTGGGCTGTGCAGGCAACACTGCCATTTTCTCACCTGCTGTGAGCATCTGGCTTCAGCTTGACCTTGCTGTAAGGTAGTCTCTGGGATTACAAAGTTTTGCAGACTCCAGGTGGTAGAAGGCTGTGGCTGCTGGAAACAAAGGATTTGGGTATCTTTGTGGTGGTGCAGTGGCTTTGTGAGCATCGGTGTGGGAATAAGTCATGTAAATGGAGTAGGTTAAGTGATTAGGTTTTACGTGTAGCTCCCTGCAAGTAGGTGTTATGCTTTGACTAAACAGTGGTAAGGAATCACTTCCATGTTTTTGCTCTGTATGAGCTCTGCTTTTTGTAGAGTATGATTTGAACCTACCAGCTCTGACTTTACTCAAACTGAACTGACAACAGTATTGAGGTCTTTCTTTTATTCTCCTCTAGTTTGGCTCCACTTTCTCTTTTCTGTTCTTCTCTCTTGTAATGTAAGAGTCAGTAGAAACAGTCTTCTGGTGGAAAACTATGTCCTAGAAGATACACTTTCTATATTTAATCATCCTTGGAGCTTTTATTTTGCTAAAGGACTGAAGTGACAGCCTTTAGAGAATAATTATATGAAACACCATGTGTGAGCAAAGTGTGAAATGTCTCCAGTACCAACCAAAGCTATAGATACTTTTATTAAATATTAATGCCATGCATTTATGAAGGGTTTGCCAAGCAGATGTTAAGCTGGTCTTTGTGGTAATTTAATTGAGCAAGGAACATTTCCTGCCATTTTTATCAATGTCAGGCTTTACATGACATTTTAAACTAAAAATATAAAACAGAGAGAAAGAGAGAGAGAAATAATTAATAATCAGTTTCCATTCATGACTATCTGTTAATATTTCCCTTCAGAGGATTTAATGTTTCTCCTGAATGTTTTTCTTGGAGGCCAATACGAATCTGAGCTAACCTAGACTCTGTGCAAATTCTTCCACAGGGCCTCTATCTGGAGTCTGGCCCACTCCTGCTAATGCAATTCTTACTTTTCTGTTTGTAAAAAGATGATGATGATAATAAAAGCAAACCTTAAATTATTCTGAAGACTATGACTATGTGGGGCTCTGAAAATATCTGTGGACAGAGCCCTTCTTTCCTCCTCGGAGCATCACTCAATGCTTAAATGTCACAGCGGGCTCTTCCTGTACAAAAATTATAGATTGATTAAACTTGCTGACATTATGCCTCTGCAAAGTGCAATGTCTTAACAAGATTTAGCATCATAAAGCATTTGATTATATACAACTCATCGAGCAAAAATAAATAAGAAAAATAATAAAACAAAAAGGCAATTGAAATGTCTGTAGGTCAGGTGCAACATAATGAGCCCATTCATGAAATATCACTGAAGGCCCCCTCCTCACAAGTATGACATTATTTACGTGGAAAAAGTGTGGTCACACTTCTACCTTGTGTGTGTTGTTTTAAATTTATGAAACTAAACCCAGACCTAAGTGGGCTTGTCTCAGTTATGTTCCCTAGAGACAATGTCTGCCCCCCTGCCCCATGGGCGGGTGATCGCTGTGGTTAAGGTGACCAATTCTAGCTCCAACAGAAGAAGGAAAAAATAGATCTTAATAAATCAAAGCATGGTAAGGCTGAGATGAAATGAGAAATCACCAGCTTGGTCTGTGGGTTTAACCTGCCTGCTTATAATGGCACAGTCTTCCCATCAGCTCTGGGAACTTCTCTAGGCACTTCTGAAATAGGTTACATCTGCATTAAAGCCCCAGAACTATGCTCTTCACCTGCTCCACACTGTACACTGTCCCGGCCAAGAAGGAGGTATGGCAGGTTCTTGTGATTCATTGGATGTGTCTGAGAGGGTCCTGCTTAAGGCAAAGAAGGTGCATGTGCAGGCTGGCTACTGTAACGGGATATCAAAGATTGGATCTAGCAAAGGATCATCATGCTCATTCCTGATTTCCAGTTAAATCACTTAAGCCCAGCCCATAGAGAAGAGCAAGGAAAACTCCTCAGTGAGAGAACAAATAGTCAAGGGGCAAAACTTGCCTGCTTTTACCTCCTAAAAACAAACAGTTGATTGTAATAAGTTCAAGGGTAAAGCACTAAACATATCCCCTTCCTTTAGCTTCTACAGTTGTTACCACTGATTTGTGCGGACGTTTGCATGATTGCCTACAAGGAGGGAAAATGGAGAGGGGGATGCAATTTTGCAGACTGCTTCTGTGCCACTATTTGCTGCTGATGTGGGAATGCAGCAAATGTTGACTGCCAATACCTTGTTTAATAAGGTCTGTACCAAACCCAGATGTTGTACAGAAGAGTTTGTATGTTATGCGTGCAGCACAAAACCATGGAGTTTCCTGTATTTCCTGTAGAGTAAACTCAAAATGTCATTTTCATGCAGTACATGTGCTCAGAGATAAGATACTGTTTTCTTCTTGTTGCTCTATGCAAGAGAGAGTTTATTTTGCATGCTCTGAATGGTGTTAAGTTTTCAGTGAATTTGAGATCAATATGTCTGGTTGACAGGATGAGGATGAGAAAGCTATTTATCAGCGTTGGAAGCAGGCCTGAGGCCTGATCAAAGTATTTCTTTATTATTATTTTGAAAGAAGGAGAAGGCTTAATACTTATTTGAGGCTGCTTATTGTCCACTTACTTACCTATGTTTCCACTCATTTGACAAGTCAGCAGAGTGCTGAGCAGGACGACTGACAAACATGGAAATAATAATGAAATGCTGCTCAAATACCTGGTGTTCTGCTAAGTAGCAATTGACAGAATTATTCCCCAAATTCTGTAATGAGCTTTGAGTTTTTTCATCGTGCCTGGTGTCTTTCCAGCTTCTCTCACACTTATTTAATACCACTTGGCTGTATTCATTGCAATGTCTGCAGAAAAGGCTTTCCAAGAGGCTGCAACACAATGGGAATGTTTTGTATTCTGTAGGAGTCTGTATGTCTTAAAGAAACAGAAAACCAAGGAAGGGGCAGGCAGAGCTGCTGTGTGTTGCAAGTATCTAGTGACCTTTTCAGAGGCCAAAGATTTATCTCGTAGTTTGGACTAAGGTTTTGGAAGTAATCAGCAGATGTTTTCCCAGCAGGCTTTCTGCCCAAGACTCTGCCTGTAAGTCATGTGGCTAATGCTGAGTCAGCATCCTTGATTCAGTGATGCTGTAGCTTAAATGGGCTTAAAAACCCCAAAAGTTGCGAGAAAGTGGTTCGTCACTGTCTTCTACCCCTTCCCCCCATTTTACAAGCACAGTTGGAGGTTCTGCTGGCTCTGAAAGCTGAGCTCTTCCTTTTATCAGCAGTTGTATCAGTAGCAGGTAGAACTCCAGGCTTCATGTGGCTTGTCACTTTTCTTTTCAGTTTTTCCTACCAGAGTGAAAATGGCTTTGAGTATGCAACGCTTTCTGGGACTTGATGCAAAGATTGGAGGATTTCGGATTCTTG
>VZTL01051400.1:0-13583 GCA_013400535.1 Scopus umbretta | reverse complement strand
AAAAAAAAAAAAAGCATCTCAGAAACTATACATGAACAAAGTGACCTTCTTAGTTTTAGGTGTACCTGACAGGAATTAAAAACAACACCACCACCACCACTAACCAAAAAAAAGTAATTTAATGCTGACAGAAACACCTGTGTTTACTTAAAATTTGAGGCAGTAATTTCAGGATAAAATTTATTATTTTCCTTAAAGGATTTTTACATAAATACTCCCCAGTCCTAAACAGTTGGAGTTTTTTACCAAACATATTGTTAGAATGGCTACCCTTACTTTGCTAGTTAATTGCAAACCATCATTTTAAAATTTCTTCTACAATTCAGCAGGATAAGAATTAAGATAAAGTCTCTATTCAAGGTCAGTATTAACAATCTTTTTCAAGTTTGAAGAATTCTTCAGCACATCTTGGAACTGCTATTTATACTCCATTCAAGTGTTTTGGAAAAAATAAAGCTTTAGAACTCTAGTAAGGATAGCAAATGATTACTATGTTAAAGTACTTGTCTTAAAAGTTCTTCTCACCATCATGCTGTCTTCATTTTCTGGCAAGTTGCAATGTACTTACATCCTCTCTGCTTCTGACTGCATCAAGAGCATCTGCAGCCAAAGATTCATACAAATATAGACAACTAGAGACACCAAAATGCTTGTCACACAAAAAAATACTGTCCTCAGAACATACATAAATAATTTGCATTCTTAAATGTACCTGATAGTATCTGTCAAAATCAGGCCTCCTCTCACAAAAGCATTTAGTCCACAACATGCTTTGCCACTGCAAGACACAGTGATGCAGAGTGGTCAAAAGACTGCAGCTTCCCTGGCTTGTCATGCTCTGTAACTTAGGAAATGTTTTAGAAAAAAAACACCAAACTGTAAGCTTTTTGAAGTCAAATATATTTTTTTCCGCACCATAAAACTGTAACTAGAGTCCTGGGCTTCTGTCTTAGACTAGTGTTTTACAGCATTACTCTTTTCAATAGAGACAAAAACCTGAATTCAAACAAAACTAAGCTACCAAATAAAGTAGTCCCTAAAAATGAATACTATGTAAATGAAAATCCACAAGAGACAAGATTTCAAAGTATTTATTTCAACCATTAAATGAAAAGACTGACAAAACGGTGTTTACTGTTATCAAGTCCATTTTCATCTAATCTATTTTATGACTTCCTCTCCCCATCAAGCATCTTTTTGAAGCGATCACCCAATTTTAGGGCCTTTGATTACTGATAGCGGGGAGGAGGTAGACTGTATGCGATTTCTCAACACATTACTGGTTTAAGTAATTAAATATAAACATTAAAATTACGGTACCTGGATCTCTGTCATTTCCTATGAAAGTTAGAAAAGTTATTATTAACCCTCAATACCCTTTCAGCCTCTGCACATTTTTCCCCCTAAAACAGATCAGGCTGCAGAACCCTAAAATCTTCATTTAATTGTCTTATTTTGGGTTTTCTTTTTCTTTGTGTGTATGTACACACGTGTGTATATATACTCTCTCTAAAGACACGTACAGGGTAAACATTCTAACCATTTCACTTAAATCAATTTTATTTAAATATACTTAAGTTTAAATACACTAAGACTTCTTTCAATTACTCCCAATAATGGAGCTACCTCAACCTTGCTTGTTTTGCTCCAATGCTAAGGTTGAAAGAAGAGGTTAGCCTGCAAGAGCAAGTGTTCTGTATCCACGTGAGTATATTGGTATTTCTGTATCCACCTACTTTGAAAAAAGGATCACAGAAGAATAGCAAAACTATAAGCAAGCTCAAGAACTACCCACGTGGACTACTGCTAGACCCCTTGCAAGAAGAAAAACCTGCGAGAACAAAGCTGCTAGCTGACATATTTATGAAAATCCTAATGAACACATCCAACTTCTATTTGACCAAAAAAAAATCTCTACAGGTAAACATTTGCAGATGATTCAGAAATTTTTTTTTTTTAAATTTCCGGGGGGATTGGGGAAAAAGTATTCCTTTTGTATCTCAACAGTTTTTATAAATGCTCCTCACTCACACACCACTAATCATCACTTTTGGCTACAGTTAACAGAGTATTTTTATCTTTTTGTAGAGATTAAATCATCAACATTGCATGGGGCAGCTTGAATGCCTCAGCAGAAATAGTACTGTAACATTATGTTTCATAGTCTAAAAACGACAGATTATTCCCAGCAGATTAGCACACAAACGTAAGTACAGGAACCAGCCAACATAGGAAATGTGTTTGAAAAGCAGAAAGAAAAGATACCTTACAAGTTACTTTAAAATATCACTAGCATCGAGGCTGGATCACCCTTTCCCTCAATTCCAGGGCAAAACCCCAAACCAAACCAAAAAAAACTCTATCTTTTTCTCTTATGCAATAGAAGTGTTAAACTACCTACATAACAGCTTTAAGTAACAACTCTTTTAGCTTTAAGTAACAACTCTTTTTTTTTTTTTTTAAGGTTTAAAATTTCCACCCTGTGTTTGAAAATATATTAAAATAAAGTAAAAAAAAAAAGCCTACAATTTCATTAAAGACAACAAACGTGCAAGCTGAATTGTCTAGGCATGCAAGAGAAGTCAAAATAGTCCTGAAATAACACAAGTCTACAGGTTGCAGATTACAGGTTAGTGTTTGTCGTGGTTTAACTCCAGTCGGCAACTAAGCACCACAAAGCCGCTCGCTCACCGCCCCACCCCACCCCACAGTGTGCTGGGGGAGAGAATCAGGGAAAAGAAAAAGTAAAATTCGTGGGTTGAGATAAAGGCAGTTTAATAGGACAGAAAAGGAAGGAATAATAATAATGAAAAAAGAATATACAAAACAAGTGACACACAATGCAATTGCTCACCACACTGACTGATGCCCAGCCCGTCCCCGAGCAGCGATCGCTGCCCCCCGGCCAACTCCCCCAAGTTTCTATACTGAGCGTGACGCCATATGGTATGGAATAGCCCTGTGGCCAGGTTGGGTCAGCTGTCCTGGCTGTGCCCCCTCCCAGCTTCTTGTGCCCCTGGCAGAGCATGGGAAGCTGAAAAGGCCTTGACTAGTGTCAGCACTACTGAGCAACAACTGAAAACATCAGCGTGTTATCAACATTATTCTTATACTAAATCCAAAACACAGCACTATAACAGCTACTAGGAAGAAAATGAACTCTATCCCAGCTGAAACCAGGACAGTGTTGAACAATAAAAGTCTGACAAGATGGCAGGAGTCAAAGGAGGAAGTTACTTGTTCAGTGTTTCAGACCACACCATCTTCTTGTTCTTTCAAAACTCTAGTTGAAGTGTTTCTTCCCTTCCTCTGTTTTAGACTACATGAACTTCCAAGTGGAGGCAGACCAGAGATGATTAATAAATTCATCTCCTTTTTCAAGTGGATTTCTCTTTACAATATAAATTTAGCTCTAAGTGATGCTCCTTGATTTTCACCTATGTGAAGATGCATCAAGAGAGTAATTTCTAAAGATAAAAATTGATCATCAGTATTCCTGTGGTCTATGTATGAGACTACTACTTTTTGTTGTTCATAAAATGAATATACAAAGACAGTCATATCCTCAAGAAAGACATTACTTCTTGCAATTATTTCTTCGTATTTGCTTCATATCTAAATTAACTTCTATGGCAGTCAGACTGCTGACCTCAATATTCTGTAACTATAAGAGCAGAACAAATTACCAACAAAATTATATTTTGCATCACTTTGTTAGGATACTAAGTAATGGGAAAATGGGAGTTCAGAAAACTCCCAATTAATCAATTAGCACTTTAGTAACTGAACAAATGCTCAAGCAGCTTCACAAATACTATTTGTGTCATCATATACTGTCAGTATATGGTGGCAATGCTGCTGAAGGTGGTGGTGGGAATAACCACACAAATCACCCCCACTTCCTTCATTATTCTTGGCCACATACCTTCCCCTTGCTGGCACAAGTGTCTGTGCTACAATCTAACAAGGAAACCTCTCTGAGTTAACACTTCCTCCACCCCAACCAGGTTAATCTCAGGAAACTGATTCACTTTCCCAATCCAGTTCTCCACACAACCACACAAATGCTTGCACAAGCACAAACTGTGACTAGGAAGCTGTATGAAGCAATAACGCAACCAGGCTGCATAGGCGGGGTAGTGTTTCTTCTTACAGTAGTGACAGGTCAGAGTATTTGTAGAGTTCTGTAAACTAAAAGATAAGACTTTCTCATTTCTGCTGTCTGAAAAAATCTCCCTGGGGAGCTTTCATTGACCTGTGCTACAGATTATTTTTACTTTTTTATACATTTCCTTTGACGGTCTCTCCCTTTCTCCACTTTTCCATTGAGCTACATGGTATCTGCTGCCTCTGGTTATCTTCCTTCAACCTGTTGCCTTCACCTCTCCTCACCTCCTCCAGTCAGTGCAATGCAACTCCACTTCCACTCAGTGATGGAATCTGGAAAGTGAACATTTGCTACTATACATTGCGTTTTACTTAGCAATTCTGGATTACACATACAGCATGCACAAAGCAAGACAGCTTTCTGCCCAAATATTCCACTCCTTACTGCTCATATACAATACAAAGTAAATTTAGAATTTTAAGAAATATCTTTATGCAAAGCTTTGTGGTAATTTCACAACACAAGCTGGTGCATTGCAACAATCCCTGACAAGAATAGGTGAGGGCTTACAGAAAGAAAAGCATGGCACTACATAGTACAGAATCTTTTGTGAAATCCTGCTAGTGTACACAGATTTCATAATTTCCTAAAGAAAAATAAAGAACTCTCAGAGAACTCTTGGGGAACTTGCATTTTAAGGAGCCATAAATTAAAAGATAAACATCACAAGCTAAATACATCTAACACAAAGAAGGGCATAAAGTCTTAAGAATCTACTGAACAGTCCAAACTTACTTCATCAGAAGCAGAGCGAAGACACTGGACAGCAGCCTGTTTTTTCATTTCCTCTAGAGTTAGATCAGAGCACTTTTTCTTACTCTTTCCCCATTTCTTGTAAGCTCCTTTTTCCCAGCCCAGGAAGATGTCATTCTCCTAAAATCAGAATAGAGAAATCACGTTATTTAAAATATCTCAGTGATGACTGACTGTTGAAGGAATGTACTAAAGATAATAAGCACCAGGATATCTATAATGAGGAGCAGAAGGCCAAGAGACCTCTAAAACAACAAACATGTATCCCTGAGTGTCAAAACTCCCCTTTACTCCTCTTTTACTAGTCAGCAAGATCCACTAATTAGTATCCCCTAAGGGAACCANGTGGGGAGCATTGAGTTCCCATACATGTAAGAACATTTAAATTAAGAACGATAAAATCAATGAAGAATGATGCTATTGTATTATATGTGATCATCTGAAGATACGTAGCATCCATTTTATATCGCTTTTCAGAATTTAAAAACTTATTATCAGACTTCTTTATTCTTCGCTGTCCATTCACATATATGTACATGATTTCTTGTGTTCATCTCATCACAGAAATATTTCAGCTACCAGGAAAATAATCTTTAACATCTTTTAATGTACACCAGTCTAAATCATCTTCTTCAGAGAGGTCCACAAACACCTGATGCTTTCCAACATACCTGTTTCAACCTTTTCAACATGTCTGTAACTGCTGCTAATGAAATCCAGGCTAAGGTCTACCCTTATTTAAAAAAACTCCCAATTCCCCATGGCTTCAAAATAAAGCAAAAACAAGTTGTCAGTGAAACTAGTTGCCTTTGTGCAACCAGAGAATAACATGGGGAAAAAGGAGGGGTGGAGAGGGACTAATCACCTTCAGAAGCAGCCACTGAAATGGCTGTTATTTGTAATTTCACACAACTAAGTCCTTCAGGAAAGAGTAGAGCAATTTGTTGAATTTATTCCTTAAAGACCTATTTGATCACCAAAACTGGAGAAACAGATTTAGTCCTCAAAGAACAAAAAGCTACCAGTCACTACGTTTTTCCTTATATNCAAAGTGCAGGACCCGGCACTTGGCCTTGTTCAACCTCATACAATTGGTCTTGGCCCATCGATCCAGCCTGTCCAGATCCCTCTGCAGAGCCTTCCTGCCCTCGAGCAGATCCACACTCCTGCCCAATCTGGTGTCATCTGCAAACTTACTGAGCGTGCACTCAATCCCCTCATCCAGATTGTCGATAGAGATATTAAACAAGACTGGTTCCAAAACTGAGCCCTGGGGAACACCGCTTGTGACCAGCTGCCAACTGGACTGAACTCCGTTCACCACAACTCTCTGAGCTCGGCCATCCAGCCAGTTTTTTTTTTACTTTTTTATACCTGTGCAAGATGCCAGTGGTTCATTTAAAACAAGAAATTTGAACAGGCTAATGTTTTGTTATTAGAAGGACTAACAGAAAGAAATAATAGAAAAAATAAGAAAGACAAAATTCTCAGAAAGTATGTTCAATAGACTGTGTACATCTACACTCCTTTTTTTAAAAAATAAATTCCTAAGTCTGTTCCAAAATTGTAATATATATATTTCTTTAAATACAGTGATGCTGTAGAGCACTATAACTCTTCCCAATATACTTGTGAAAGCATACAAACCGATGAGAGCCACCTACCCCCCACCAGCTTCCAAAACCTGTCCTGCTCATCCACAGGGGCACAATTACAAATGAGAAGTACATACCCACTTGCAATACATTACTTAAAATGAAAATTCAGGCACGCCAGCAAATGTGCACTGGGTTAACTTCATTTATTCTGCTTTTAGGTGAAAAGTTGATTAAGGCAATATCTGCACTAGGAAAACATTACCCAAATGCTATATATTGAAGCACTTTGTTTCATCTATGCCAACAAAGCTTTGCTTTGTACTGGTATGTTAAAGCTACCCTCTGCAAGTGTAGCTTTACTAGCTATATATGGTAGCAGTCTGTTAGCAGAGCAGTAAGAAGAACCTTCATGCTTACACAAATTTATAAAGCATTGCATTCACTTCTCCACACACATAATTTGAAAGATATCTGACAGTTGTCTACAAACTTTGACAATATCAATTTTTTAAAATTTAATCCTTGCAACAAATATCCCAAGTTTTAAATGGAGGAAGGGAGGCTAAATGGAATTCTCCCTCAGGCACCCACCACAGAGCTGTGTGTATCATGGTCTTGTCTTTCCTTCCAGAGCAAGCATGTTGTTCGTGCACTCTGGGAACAACACTGCTCATCTAGTAGGATGCAGCGATAAAGGACAGAGCTCTGGTAGAAGAATCCTCTCCTCCTTTCTACCTTTCTACGCAAGAAATTTGTTTCTGAACATACAGTTTTCAGTCACACGTGACTGCCAGTGCTTCACACCACCATTTTAAGTTGGGGGGGGGAAACCTGTTGTAAACTTGAGGTTTTTAATTTTTTTTCAGGGACAAACTAGCTAATTTTTTAGCCTCAAATGTTACAGGATTAGCAAACACCATGCATTACAGCTACTCCACATAAAATTTTGAAGTTTAAAATCCTCATGTAAACTACAGTAATTATCAGCACTATGTATGTATTTGATATGGCCTAAATTTATTGAGGACCTTGTAGTTTCTGCACACAAATCAAACACCACACCCATAAAACACTACCGAACGGTGAAGAAAAGAAATCCTTAC
Organism: Scopus umbretta; assembly: GCA_013400535.1. Lineage (NCBI taxonomy): Eukaryota > Metazoa > Chordata > Aves > Pelecaniformes > Scopidae > Scopus > Scopus umbretta. Next base: position 5,961 of record VZTL01051400.1, on the reverse strand, counting down.
ACGTAATTCTTGTGTTATAATCTATCAGAACCACTCTGAATCAATTAAAAAAAAAGGGGGGGGGGAGGCAAAAAGCATTACAGTAGAATGGCTAAGACACAAGAAAATGTCATATTCCCTAGAGAGTGAGTCTTGAGGTGTGACACACAAACCAAGTGGAATTCTGCTTTTATGATGACTGAATCAACAACAACAAAAAAGACAATCCAGTAGTTTCAAATGGTTTAAATTAACCTCTTGCTTTTTTCCCACCTTTTATTTTTCTTTGTCTCAGGAGCCCATTAGTAGGTTTAATCCTTAGACTGGAAAATATTAAGTTCATGACAAACAGGAAAGCAAGCAGTTCAACAAAACGTTCTGTATGCATGAAGGCAAGTAAACTAGTTACTTCACAGGGAAAGAATCACTAAGGGCTTCTGTTCTCTTCAGCTACTAGATGCCTTCGTTTACCTTTGTTTCCTTACAGAACTAGAGATCACGATAATGCTTGTTTTAATGCAAGAGTTCTACCATAACTTTGAATTTTCACAACTCTGTTCAGTGGTCACTGACCATTTCATAAAAGCAATGCCACCCCAAACTTACAGATTTAAAAAGTGTGCATACACACTGAAGAAAAACTGAAATTTGGCTTACAAAATTCTAGTATTTAAAACAGACTACCACTACTTAAATATTTAAGGGACAACCACCCAATATTAAATAAATATCAACAGGAAGCCAAGACCATCTGGATATTGGAAAAATTCAAGTTTGAATTATCTACACTGTTATTTAAACATCTTCTTCAGAGTCCTACTGTACCTATCTACTATGTAACTAGGTAAAATTAAAAGTCTCTAATATGAAATTAAAGACACTGCAAGTGCAAAGTTTCATGACAAGAATAATTAAAAACCATAAATGTGGCTAAAGAAATGTTGGTAAAAGTATCTGTATTCTTTATGCTAATGCTGCCTCAAGAAATCCAGTATTTGGAGGACTTAATTCAATCCTGAATTAATATACAGGTGCAAATTTCAGAAAGAGATTTCTAAATTGTTTCTCCTGCTCAACTACACAAAAGCAGCAATTCCACTGCTTCCCTCCACCCTACCAAGAAACTGGAGAAGCAAGAGAAGAGCCAGTTTAGTAGTGATTCTTCTTACTTTCATTTGTTATAAAGATAATAGACAAATACCTACTATCAGTAAGAAAATAAATGTGACACCTTGTGACAAGACTGAAAGAAAATTGTTTTGAAGCTCATAGTCTACGTGAATGGAAAATCAGTGTTAAAACATACTTCAAGAATCTTGCAGGAACTACCCATATTTCATAAAAGCTGGAGTCAAGTTCACTGATGCAGAAACACTAGATGACTCAAGGTCCCAGTTTCTATTCAGGTAAGTAAACAGTCTTAAATTTTGCCTCATCAGCCGAACACAAAGGAAAGCAATCAGATGTAATAACCTGATCAACAAACTCCTCAAATAAGGAAATCAAATCAGCAGGAAAACATGTTTTAAACAAATTGCATTTTTTTCTTAGAGTAAGTTCAGGAAAACTGATTCCCTAAGATTCTCCCTGCGTAAATGCACTACAGACTAAATTACATACACACTAAGGTAAACAAATATAATGTGTATCAAGTTTTCAGATAATGTCTTGAACAGCCATAATCATCTATGTGGTCAAGATTTCTAATTCAAATTATACACAAAAGACTTTAGGGCAAGAACTTCCATTCTCTAGAGGAGAGAAGAAAATACTGAATTTTAAAAAATTCTGAATCAGAGAATTTTGAAGAAGTCCTGGTTTCGAGCATTTTAATTTCAGCACAAACCAGTTGCTATGCAAGCATATTACCAGCCTGGCATTTCTTGCTCTAGTAAAAGTGATTGCTGGCCAGCCAAAAAATGCTGCTTCAACAAGCAAGTTCTAGTAACAAGTTCATACAAAAAATAAGAAGCATTCAATGTCATAACTTCTCAAATAAAAATAATCACACACAGTCTCTCCCTGCAAGAATCCAACTCAAATACCACCATCAAAATAAGTAACCCAAACATCCAGACAAGATCATCTAATGTGAAAAAGAATTCCCAACACTCTTAAGGTATGCAAGCAGAATCCTACAAGATTGAGTAACATATGCGAATGATTTTTCCCTCTTATAATTCTCAGTTAATAGATCAAGAGATATCTCAAAGGAAGGGGAAAAAAAATTACCTAGTTTTTTTGAAATGGACAAATATTTGCCAAAAACTCAGCAGAACAGGCATTTTTGCCATGAATACTTTGGAGTTGCACATCTACTGAATGGCTGGCCAGTTCCTGTCCAGTGAAGTACATAAAGATTCAGTTTTGTCTGTCTGTTCCAAACTGGGGCATTAGGCTGAAAACTCCTCTGCCGAGCTGTAGGAGAAACCTTTCTTACAAGACTTTTTTAAAGACGCTCAAATGCCATTAAAATAGATCATCAAATTACTGGACAGACCAAAGGTAAAAACAGAACAAATGCTCACACAGAGTGCATGGTGAATACATATACTTCTTGTGCACCTGGCAGAGCATGGGAAGCTGAAAAGGCCTTGACTAGTGTAAACACTACTTGAGCAACAACTAAAACATCAGCGTGTTATCAGCATTGTTCTCATACTAAGTCCGAAACACAGCACTATAGCAGCTACTAGGAAGAAAATGAACTCTGAAGTAAGCTGAAACCAGGACATGTTGTTCCTCAGAAAGAAGCTCAAAACCAGGAAAAGACCGATCACCCAAAACAACTGCTACACCGAGGTCACAGATTGTACAAGACACCACAAACCCCAAAAGGTTTTGCTAGAACTGCAGAATTTGCAGATCTTTACTCTACCCATGAGACAGAATAGCCTCAACTGAAGCCACCAGTGTTCTCCGAAGTGCACATTCTCTCTCTCTCCCCACCCAAAATAATTCCTGAATATCAACACGCAGTCCCCTAAATTTCCCTGCCAAAGTCTTATCATCGGTTATCTTAAGTCAGTGACTGCTATCAAGGTTTATAGTGAATAAATTAAAACCAAGACTACACAATCTGACATAATGAAAACCCAGGCAGTCCAGCAGTCCTGGTCTCTTCTGGCAGCAACAGTTTTTAAAGCACTAATGTGTAATTAAATCCAATGTTTGCATGGACAGGTGTGAACCATTGTGCACTGCAAGAAAGCTCTTCCAAAAAGTTATTCAAAGAACTCAAAAAATCAACTCTTGCTTGACGTTTGGATAGGCAGGGAATGGAAGAAAATAGCCATAAATTATATCCAAAATGGAACAGGTGCTCACTACCTCTAGCAGGATCTCATAATGGAGAATTTGGGGAAAACTGCAATAGATTACACTTGTATTTCACCTTTAAGATTATTCAAGATTGGGCTGTATAAATACCTCCCGTGATTTTCCCTGAAAAAATACTTTCCCTAAGCTGAGATTCAGGAAAAAACTCTCATGGATTGCTTAGAGCCACAGGGATATATACCTTTTCATAATTGCTTTTGCAAAAATTTTAAGAGACATTGCACCTCATTATAGTTAATGAGAAAGGTCTAATGGACCAGAATCAGCTCAGACATTCCTCACAGGTTGCCTCAGAGAGAGACAAAAGATAATGAGATAATACATACGCAAGACAATTCAGAAGAAAACACGAGAACAGTGACACAAGCTCAGCTTATATTCTCCAAAAGACATGCAACAAGAGGTTCGGCTGACAAATAGCAGGTAAGTATTTTCAGTGAGCAGCACAAGTTTTACCCATGTTAAAAGCCATGCTACCACAGAATGGAGAGGACTGGAAAACAATCTTTAATGTTAGATAATTACTCCAAATCCAGGTATTACCAGGGAAAGAATTAATCTTAGACTTTTGTGACCAGCCAGAGAACCATCTAGCCTCTATAGTCACCTCTTCCCTGGTTGCTGTAACTGGAACACTACAATCCTACGCAGCTGGACTGTAACAGAACAGCTGATAATATATCAGACCGCATCATGTGCTGCTGTGACTTGAAGGTCCTCAAGGCATTCAGGACTGATGATTCCGCTATTTGCGGACAGGGAAGAACTTCACCTATCGAAACCAATCAATCTAAGTATAAAATCCTGTAAACCTGAGTTTCTGTCGGTTACAAACTCTAGGATTATAATCCTACCAACTTGAAAGGGCAGCCTATGTGTTGTTCACTAATTAGAAGTTACTCTAGGCTGAAACCAAGCAGAAGCAATTTGATCACACCCACTCCCAAGAGAGAGAGAACATGCAAATGCTGCATCTGTTGAAATCCTATGTCTGTTGAGCAGGCTGCCTTTAGAGTTTTCCCATTAGAGTAAAAGCAGAAAAGAAAATTAAGCAATGCTATAGGTAAAGCTATAAAGACATCATTTTACTTGCACATCTTACCTACGTGACAGAAAACAAAGCCAAGAACTCACCAGAAACTGCCACTACAGCAGCCAGATATCTGAAAGGGACATGTTATGACGGGAGAAGTTATTTCACAGCATTTATGGTTGCTCTCTTGGACTTAGGAATAAAGTTGTGTGGCAAGCATCACAGATCATTGTAATCATCTAATTCTGTGCGAATATAGGCAGTGCACACCTATGCTTGGAGACACGTGGCAAGTGTACCGTCACGCAATGGTCTACTCCACAAAGCACACTAAGGAGGTATCTCAGCTAGCCCCAGAATCTGAAACAGTAAAATTCTATCAGCACAGAGATGGCTGCAAATAAATCCTGACTGTTAGGAGGACTAACCAGCCTGGCACTTAAGCTTCTATCTGTGCTTTGCGTTATGTAAGCCTTTGTGAGAATACATTAGTAGTCATAACTTAACAATAAAAAAGTGATTCTGTTATTCTTTTTGCGTGATTGTCAGAGATACACCATAACTAAGCATTAGATGCTATTTAGAAAGTCACAAAAAGGTAATACAGTACTGGTTTAAAAGACAGCTTTGATTACTCAGAGCAGAAGCTAACGAGAACATTTTAACTATATTACACAGATGTGCCTACTTCAGTAGGGTAGTACATAAGATAGGCGCCACAGAGCCTATGTAAGTTTGATGTCCCGAAATGGACGTTTCACATACTGGAACAGACATGTTTGCAAAGAAACCAGCATTTCAGCAAGAGCACTCACACTGGTACAAAGGCAGAAGATAGTGTGAAAGCAAAATTTCTCAGATAACCATAGTCCCTGAGAACAAATGCTTTTCTTTTGCAGTAGCACATCGGCTGAAGCTGACTACCCTGAAATCTGTATGGTTTGCACAAATACAGTGACTCTGAGAGTCTACTGCTGATCTCCAATCCCTGCCACCACAATTCCTATCCAGAAAATGGAATAATGAATACAAATGCAGTTCATGATACTCCAAACCTACCCCACATCTAACAGTTACCGAGACAGAAATATAGAACACAGCAGTTTGCTCATAATTAACAAGTCAAATACCAACTAAAATTAATAAATTAAGAAATTCAAATAATAATAAAAAAAGAGTAAGTCCCACAGAGACACTGCACTGGTACGAACTTGAGTTGCATTGGTCAGACCTGTTACATGAGCTTTGACTGGAATCTCCTGCACTGACAGCACTTGCAAAGGAACCCAACTGATACAACTCCAGCACCTGCAAAATGACTATGGCTGCAGGTGTTCTTCACAAGTGGATCTACAGGGGCTTTCACAGGAGAAAGCCCATTCTGCTGGGGAATCACAAGTCTGCTCTAAGACTGAAAACAAGAGGCCTTACCCTGCTGCACACAGAGCAGTTCAGAGAGGGTATCTGGGAGTTTTCCAAAGCATGAGCCTTTTCAGTAAAACCATTTCAGTCATCTTCCACTGCTTAATTGAAGAAGAATCCGCATCCTCCCAATTTTTCTCTCCAAGTTAATATTGTATACAGAAGATTTCTTTTCCAAAGTTTAAATA
>VZTL01051399.1:0-15170 GCA_013400535.1 Scopus umbretta | reverse complement strand
GTCAAAAATTGATTACAGATATTTGCTATCATACTGTTTTTTTAAAAAAGAAGGGGAACACAGCCATGAAGTCTAGGGTCTCCTTTCAACAGTATGAGTTCCCAGGGGTTCTGTATGCTTCTTGAATTTGGAACAAAGAGAGGCATGTTTACTGGGAAAGGGAAGAATGTACTTTTTGTATTACTGAGTTACGATTTAATTTGCATTCTCTTATTCTTCATACAGAGGCATGCATCTGCCTCTAGAATAGTTTTCCATTCACCCTACTGTCTCCATGTCACTATAACTCATATTTTATTTAAGAGTAAAGTAATTTTGTCCAGACCACTACATCCCTGAGATCACTTTCTTTTCTGTTTTAGAGGAGGTTGTGGTATTTCTCCTTGCTGCCTCAGCCAGTTACAGATGAAGGATGGTTTAGAAAGATGTAATCTCTGCTGTTAGATCTTTGTTACTAACTACCAGCAAAGGCTAGATGACAAGAATGTGAGTGCATGTCCTCTCTTTCAGATCAAAGTCAAAGTGTGAGCTTAAATCATCACCTTCATAACCACCTCTGTAAAGGTACTGAAGAACATATATCAGCCACAGCCCACAGTGGTTTAGAAAGCTACCACATTTCAAATGTACAAGTATCAGAGTGTTATTTTATAATCTTCAAACATATAAAATATTAACAAAAATCATCTTATTATTTAGTATACAGCCTTGGAAAACATTAATTTAAGTATGGATTTGATTAATTTTGAGCTGTTACATAAAAGCAGCTTGGCTGAGATTTATTTAGCTTTATGGATAGATTCCAGTTGCTGAAAAACAGACAACTTGTGCAATTTGAGCATAATCTCTCATGTTCTGCATGGTCTCCAGCTGCTGCTTGAGAAGCATGTGAGTGTCCCATTGGTCCAGTATTGCATCTATAAAGTGCCTTAGAGCATGTGAAGCATGAATAGATGCCTATGTTTAAGCAACTGTATCCTGTCCTAGATGCTTACAATAATCATTTCTGAAGCACAATTCACTTGACCCAATTTAGATATGTGTCTTCAGATTCAATTAAATAGCTTTAACATACCAATATCTCGTCATAAAGGAAACTCAGATGACTGTTGCAGATGTAGCTACAGTACAGTTAATAGAGTCTAGAGATCTTTTCAGCTGACCAGATGTAGCGTCTGCTTTAGGATGCGACAATTAAAGACTCAGTTTGGTAGCCTTTATGTAGACTTCTAGTGCTCTCTGAGATGCCATAGACTATCTGAAATGTCCCCACGCTTTTCTGGAATGCCAGCTTGACAGATTAGGTGTAGTCCCCTAGAGTGTGTAAAAAGACTTAAGTTCAGGCAACGGAACCAAATATCTTTTTATATCTGTGTCCTTTTTACTACAAGCTGTTAGAATAAGTTATATATTTCTCCTCAGTTTCTGTTAATTACAAAGAAGTCATGAATAAGATTACTATTAATCTTGTAATTTGTTATCTATGTTAAGAAATATAGAGTCCCAAAGGAATGGTGAACTGTAATACTAATCAGTGCAAGGCAAATAGGCTAAACAATATACTGTGTAAATTCCTATTTTTTTATGTCTTGTAGGTAGTGATAGGGGACACAAAATAGTTTGCAAACAGTTTTGCTTTGTAAGAGTAGTGGGAAGAGGGGCTCCCTGAAGAAGGGGTAAGTGTTCAACTTGTGTTATCAGAGGTTTGATTTTGGAAGCAGCTGTACACTTTCATGAGTATTCTCAGAGATTTCAGAGTTATTCACAGAGTTGTTACTTTCCAAGGTTTTCTGAAGAGAGGGGTTTGGTAAATCTCTCCTTTGATCTAGAAGATGGCAGGCACAGAACTTGTTCTGCTTTAAAGCTTGTGTATTATATCCCCTGACCAATTTTATTTTTCTTATTCCACATAAATTTCAAGAAATCAAACTGACATTCAAGCTGTATACTTTTGGCTAGTTTTACTTGATATAAGTTATGCTCTTTTGTTTTCCTATATTATTATTGGCTGTTAGGTTTTTAGGAGGGGACATAGATGGTTTTTGGGGTTTCTGTTTTGTTTGGTTGTGGCTTTTTTTAAGGGGGAAGCTGTCTTTAATATTTTAATAATGGAATTAACACATACCTCACATTCAAAACTAGCAGTTACCTGATGGAGTTCTCTATGGAGATTCAGTAAAAGCTTTTTCAGACCACAGGCATATTAAGCAAGCCAACAAATTTTGTACACAATGATGTTGAGACTACCGCTTTTGCTTTTTTTAAGTATAGCTCTAGTAGTAAACAGTGGTATGTGTCTTTCACATACTGATCTGTCATTAAAGACTATGTTAATACAAAATTTGGTCTGTTGACATCACATACTGGTACTACCTCTAGAGATGATGAGACATGGGAAAAAACATTTGGTTGCTTTTGGTTGGTTTTGTTTTGTTTTGTTTTCTAACAAAGGTAAATCCTGTATACTTTTTCTCCTGACACAATAACTTACTTTGCTAAGAAAAATTAACTAAACTGTAATCACTGGGACCAAAAGATTGCAGGTTTCAGACAAATCTAAATCTGTAGATTATTGCCCTGACTACAATTTCTTTCTTTTTATTACTGTTAAATTGCTGATATCCTGTCATCACTATTCTAATATTATTTTAGTAGAGATTGAGAACAAGGTAGTACAAGAATTGTGAAAAAAATTTAAAAAAGGTATTTTTAGCTTTTAGAAGAAAAACTAATCATCTTTTTGTTCAAATTAGCTCCTTCCACCAAATCTACCGGTTACTGTTAGACTGCTACAACTTGTATTCCAATGCTACTTGAACAAGATCATCAGAATAGCTCTCTGTACACAGTCTGTGTTCTAGAGTACAATTTTTAATTTTTTCATTATGAACACATGTCATTGTAACTCTTTGTACTATTGTTCATCATCCTTTGCTTTCACACTTTCAAAATTTGCTGTATGCTTGTCATGGAAGGAAACATTTTTAAAAAACATGAGTCTTGTATATCTTATTCTTTTATACAACTAAAATTAATAATAAAAGGAAAACAAGTTATTTTATTCAATTCTTGACTACATACTTTCTCAGATGTCAAATTCCTTCTCATTTTTTAATGTGGATTTTCTAGTTGCTTATCATTCATTTAAGTCCCTCCACATTAGTTTTTCACAGAGAATTTATGAACTATTGCTTATTAAATAAATAACACACTGAAATCTTCTGCTGGTTGCTGTCCCTGGGCTTCTAAATGACATTGGAATTTGTTCACTGGATATCTGGCATAATAGAATCAATATTGACTCTATATTGTTATTTTTGAAAATGGAAAGTACACATGTTATAATAAATAGTTCAATGCCAGATATGATCAGCAGTTTTAGAAAACAAAGTGATGAGGGTTCTGCAGTCAAAAACTGCTACAATGTAGCCCATCATATTTTATGCATTTCAATTAATATGATACCCCAGATAAGATATTTTTAGATAAAATATATAAAAATCAAGTAGTTCCCCCAAAGTTTGTGTTTGCTCTTCTCTTTCCATTTCTGATGCTCACTGTACTAGTTGTAACTAACTGTTAGCTGTAGTATATTACAGACATTAATATATTCTACAATTAGTAGGCTTTTTTCCTCAGTGGAGTATTGTTGACTTCAGTTCAGCTTGTGGTACATTATAATTCTGAAATATTTTTATTTAAAATTTTTCTTAGTTATTTAGCCCCTGGTTTTATATTTTGCTACCTTCTTGTAATGTTTCAAATTTTTTACTTTAATTTTCTCATTTTTGAATTATTTTTGAAGTTTATGAAGATCAACTTCTAAGCATGTTATTCAGCATGCTAGGAATTACCTAAACACTTCTAGTTTTGTGTTCTCTGTAAAATGTATAATTAAATTATACATTTAATATATTATTCCATCATTTAATTCACTAATGATAATACTGAATAAACTAAGACTCTGAACATGTCCTAGTTAGATAATGAACTACTTGAGTGCATGTGTAAACACCATGTGAAATACAAACTGTGAACACACCTTTAACATTTCAATGCTCATAGCTTTTAAATTCCTTTGAACTGCAGAACAGTACAAGAGTTGTTTTACAGTATTAGCACAACCCTATCCTTGAAATTCAGAGACAAGGTTTTACATTTAAAGACATACACATCCGGAACCACCTATGCATGTGCATTTATATCTCCCAAGCTCCCACAGACAGGTTTCCTTACTCTTGTACTGGTGTCCAACATTTGGATCCAAAGGAGAAGGTGACCTGTAGGGCCCTACAGAGGTTGGGCATCAAGGTAGGAACTGTGCAGTCCCAGGTGCTACCTTCTTGTAGTGACCAGAAACTCTGTGTTTGGTTTCTCTCCATTACTGTCTGTGCTATTCTGGTCCTTCTGGATTGTACCACTGAACTGAGATTAATCTGGCTAATAGACAAGCTTTGCTTGTAGGCTGCCATTTGTCTGTTTCTAGGAAGATACTTGGTGATCTCTCCCTGTTTTAGTCTAGCACTCAAGTGGTTTAATAGCTTCCAGTGACACTGTGGTGTAAAGCAAGTTACCTTCCTTTGGAAGGAACACAGACTCCTCCACAAGTGTTTTTTTTTATTTTTTATTTTTTTAAACCCTCATGAGCTTCACATTTTCTCCTGTTAATTTCATTCAAACAATGCCAGTTCAGTCTTCTAAGCGTGTGAAATGGATGCAATGTTTGGTTCAATGGGAGATTTTTAGCTGATGATTTTGCTTACCACAGATTACAGTGGAGCAAGACCAAGACCTTAATGCTGTGAACTAATTCTACCAAATCAACAGTGAAGGAAGACTATGTCAAGATGGATAAGGAACTATAGGTTAACTATAGGTCTTCATATACTAACAGCATATGTGTTACTCATTTAATGCAAAGGTAGCAATACAAATATGATACAGAAAACATCATGTCTCAACAACAAAACCCCCCAAGCATGTCATTTACAATTTTCCCTTTGTCTACTAGTCTTCCTGGCAGAGAAATAAATGACATTCACTTAACCCAGTTTCTTCTTGGCTGTATTATATTGGTTATTTTGAATCCTTAATGTTTCTCAAAAAAACCCCAAACCCTACTGTTATTAATTCCTTTGTGCGTCCTTTGTCCTTGATAAGCAATAAAGATTCAGGGACTGCCTCAGTTAATTTCTTAAGTACTCTAGAGCAAACAGAGTCAGGCTCCATCAACTTGGATATGTATAACATTTGCATAGTGTTCCTCCATCTAATTCTTGATACTTGCCTTCAGTCTTAATCTATTAACTCTGCTAAATATTACAATTAACAATGTTAAAAGATGGGCTTTGTGTCCTCTAATTGCATCTATATAAATGTGTAGCATCTAGTATGGAAGACCTGCACTGAAAGTCAGTATAAAAGGAGGGGAGCAGTAGCTGGGTTTGTTCAATCTGAAGAAGATATCATGGACCAATTACTGGGAGTATGCTCTTTTTTTCTCCTTTTACTATAGAGAGTGTTGAGGGCTTGCTTCAATTGCCACACAGAAGCAACTTCTAACTTCTGTGATGTCCTTGGGTATTCCAGCTGGCACTCCTGGTGTAGCATAACACGTAATGAACAGAATGGAATAATTACATCCTTTAGTTTGCTGGCTCTATCATTGCTCATGCGATCCAGGACACGGTTTGCCTTCATTGCTGGAAGAGGTAATGTTCAGTTCACTGTTCACCTTGTCCCTCAGCCAGTCACAGCCCAGCCTGTACTCCTGGTTGGGATTACTCTAACTCAGAATTTCATGTTTATCTCTGTAAATTCTAAGGCAATTCTTCCAGCCTGTTGAAGTATGTCTATATTTCTTCTCTTCATTGTATCTACCTCTCCTCTCAGTTTGGTATCATCTGTGGTGAGGGTGCATTTGATCACATCATTCAGACTGTTTAAAAAGATAATTAATAGTATTGGACCTAGTATGAACACTTGCGATATCTCCATCATGACCATCTGACAGTTTGAATCTGAATCATTAAGACCACCATGACAGTTTAGTCAGTTTTCATTCATCTTGTGGTCAGTTATTCCAGTCCATATTTTACCAGCTTCAACAAGAATGTTAAGAGAGGTCATAACAAACACCCTGTAAAATTTGAGGTAGATGGATGTCCATGGCTCTCCTCCATTCACTGAGGAAGGTGTTTTATCAAAGAAGGCAGTCAGGTTAGTTAAGTACAACTTACCCTTGGTAAATTCACACTTTTCCTATCTCCTTCTTGTCTTTCATGTGTGTGGAAATATCTTCCATCTGGATCAGTTCCATAATTCTCCCAGGTACTGAAGTGAGGCTACCTGGTCTATAGCTTTCTATATTTTCCTTTTCCCTGTAGATGCATGTAATATTTATGCTTTTTTGGTCATCTGGGACCTTCCTTGAGATCTATGATTTTCCCAAAATAAAAAAGAACGTCTTTGCAATTATGCATTCTAACTGTCCTCAGATGCATCCCGTCAAGTCTCATAGACCTGTACATTTCAAATTTGTACAGATTTGAGCTCAACCCTCATCTACTGTCTGTAGTTCACCATTTTCTTTGTCAGTCCTTCTTGGTGTTGAAACTCAGGAGCTTAAAGACCTAGGTGAAGGCAACACTGAGTACCTCAGCCTTTTCTCTGTCACTTGTAACTAACTTGCCAGCCCCATTCAGCATCAGTCTTATGTCTCCTTTGTGCTTCCACTTGCTACTAAGATAACGACTGAAGCATCTCTTGCTAGGTTGAGCTACAGCTGAGCTTTTGCTTTCCTAAATGCATCTCTGCATGCTCAGGCAATATTTTTATATTCCTTTTGGATAACTGGGATAACTGTCCATCTTTTCTTGTCTTACATGCTTCTTTTTTTTTTTTGCGTGTTTGTTTTTTTGTTTTTTTTTTTTTTTTTTTTGCATTTGAGATCTCCTAATAGCTTGCTGTTTAACAAGGTTAGAGGGCTGACATGGCTGGATGCCAAGTGCCCACCAAAGCCACTCTACCACTCCCCCTCCTCAGCTGGACAGGGGAGAGAAAATATAACAAAAGGCTCGTGGATCAAGATAAAGAAAGGGAGAGATCATTCACCAATTACCAGCACAGGCCAAACAAACTTGACTCAGGGAAATTAGATTAATTTATTACCAATCAAATCAGAGCAGGGTAATGAGAAATAAAACCAAATCTTAAAACACCTTCCCTCCACCTCTCCCTTCTTCCCAGGCCCAGCTTCCCTCCTGATTTCTCTACCTTCTCCCCTCCCCAAGTAGTTCAGGGGGATGGGGAATGGGGGTTCCAGACAGGTCATCACATGTTGTCTCTGCTGCTCCTTCCTTCTCACGCTCTTTCCCTGTTCCAGCATGGGGTCCCTCCCACAGGAGACAGTCCTCCATGAACTTCTTCAATGTGGTTCCTTCCCACAGGTTACAGTTCTTCACAAACTGCTCCAGTGTGGGTCCTTTCCATGGGGTGCAGTCCTTCAGGAACACACTGCTCCCATGTGGGTCCCCCACAGGGTCACAAGTCCTACCAGCAAACCTGCTCCAGCATGGGATCTTCTCTCCACAGGGTCACAGGTCTTGCCAGAAGCCTGCTCCAGCATGGGCTTCCCATGGGGTCACAGCCTCGTTCAGGTGCATCCAGCTGCTCCGGCATGGAGTCCTCCATGGGCTGCAGATGCATATCTGCTCCACTGTGGACCACCATGGGCTGCAGGGGAATCTCTGCTCTGGTGGCTGGAGTACCTTGTCCCCCTCCTTCTTCACTGACCTTGGTGTCTGCAGGGCTGTTTCTCTCACATATGCTCACTCCTCTCTCCTGACTGCTGTTGTGCAGCAGTTTTTTCTCCTTCTTAAATATGTTATCACAGAGATGTTACCACTGTTGCTGATTGACTCAGGTTTGGCCAGCAACGGGTCTGTCTTGGAGCCAGCTGTCATTGGCTTTATCGGACATGTGGGAAGCTTCTACCATCTTCTCACAGAAGCCAGCCTGGTAGCCCCCTCACTATCAAAACCTTGACACACAAACCCAATACAGCTGGTTTATTAATATGCCTGCTTCTTTTTTCCATTTAGGGGGTTGGATCACACTTGCACTTTGAGAATGCTGTTCCTGAAAATCTCACAGCACTTCTGAGGTCCTTTGTGTCCTCCAAGACACCCTCCCTTTGGACGACTCCTAGCAATTCTCTGAACAATCTGAGATCTGCTCTTCTGAAGCTCATGGTCTTTATTCTTTTACTTGTCTTTCTCTTGACCCATTAGATCTTAACCTCTAAAATTTTATGGTCACCACAGCCAAAGCTGCTGTTCACAATCACATCTCTAAATAACTCTTGGCTATTTGTAAGCAGTAACTCCAGAAGGGCACCAAACCTTGTTGCCATACTCAGGAACTGTGTTAAGAAATTTTCTTTGACATAGTCCAGAAATTTCCTGCATAACCCCCATTCACTCAAACTGCTCCCTTACACAGTACACAAACTATCTTCTTCTTCTATCCTTTTTCTCTCTCTGTAAATGGAGCTGTTCTTTTCACTGTCTTATTTTTACTCTGAAATGTACTTATAAAACTTTTTCTTCTTCCTTTTTTTTAAATGTCCTTGTATAGCTGTAAATGATTTCATGGTTATATCATTCTGATACAATCCTTACATGCTTGACCTATTCCTTTATAGTTATCTTCAGTCATGTCCTTATTTGCAGTTTAGTATGATTCCTTTTTTAATACATTTTAAAGTCATTACAGAGCTCATTATATACCCATTACATTATTTCAACATGCCTCCTCTCTTTCCTCAGCAATAGGATATTTTGCCACTAGTTCATTCACCTTATTTTGCTGCTCCCATCTTTCTTTTCCTGCATAATAACACTTTTTTTTCATTATTCTTACCCATATTACCTTCCAACTTCAGATTTTCAATAATTTGCCTCCAATGATTAAAAAAAAAAAAATTGAAATCTAAGGTAGCTTCTCCCCTAAAACCTTCTTCCATTTCATGAATAAAAACATTTTCCAAGAACATTTAGGCTGTCTGTTCTGATAGCTTTATTTTCCAGAAGACAGCCAGATATTTTAATTTCTTACTACCAGCATGTCATATATTTTGAATACATGTTTTATAAAACAATTTTTAAAAGGAAAAAAAAATCTTGTATCAATATGACTCTGGGTTTACTCCACCTAAAAAATATTAGGTAAATGTGTTATATTTTTTGTTTTAAATGATAAAACTATGACATAATAAGAGTGGGATTTGCCTCTACAGAGTCAAATAAAGCCCGATCTAGACATGCTAAGTTCTTTTTATAATGAAAGGGGTTGATTAATTTCAAGAGAGGTATCCAATACAGGTTGGTTGATTAATTCTGTAGACCTTTTTTTTCAGTGACTATCTTAAATAACTGAACATTATATCTTTGCTTCCTAAATTATACCAAACAATGTGAATTTATCTCTCAATAGATTAGCTGGTTTTTTTATTCTTCTGAATATTAAAATAATTTTGGAAGTTACAAAGAAATGGGAAACATTTAAAACGGAAGGAGAAAAAGTAAAAAAAAGAAAGTATCACTTTCCTTAATAGTTTGAATTAGTGACACAGCTTCTCTGGTATCCTGACACTGTGTTAACCAGCAAACTACATGTTTAGAAGGAAGTGTATGTGAACTGAATGAAACTTTCTGACATTTCCAAAAATAGAACTACTAATTTAAAGACTTGACAAAAGGGAGACTACTTAATTTATCTGTTTACTGGGTGAATATTTCTACTTTAAAACCAGTCCTATTAAATTTAATCGCTTTCTTTTAATAAATGGTCTTCAAAGTAAGATACTCCTGACCATATAGAATCACAGAATCATAGAATAGCTTGGGTTGGAAGGGACTTATAAAGATCATCTAGTCCAACCCCTCACCCTCATGAGCGGGGACATCTTTAACTAGATCAGGTTGCTCGGAGCCTCGGCCAGCCTGACCTTAAATGTTTCCAGGGATGGGGCATCTACCACATCTCTAGGCAACCTGTTCCAGTGTTTCATCACCCTCATTGTAAAAAATGTCTGGCTTATAGACAGTATAAATCTACCATCTTTTAGTTTAAAACCATTACACCTTGTCCTATTGCAACAGTCTAAAAAAACAGTGCTAAAAAGTCTGTCCTTGTCTTTCATACAAGCTCCCTTTAAGTACTGAAAGGCTGCAATAAGGTCTCCCCGCAGTCTTCTCTTCTCCAGGCTGAATAAACCAAACTCTCTCAGCTTTTTCTCATGAGAGGNCACCCATCAAATCCATATCTCCCCAATTTAGAGAGAAAGATGTTGGGGACCATGTCAAAGGCCTTACAGAAGTCCAGGTCGATGACATCAGTAACTCTTCCCTTGTCCACTGATGTAGTCACTCCATCCTAGAAGGCCACTAAGTTGGTCAGGCAAGGCTTGCCCTAGGTGAAGCCATGTTGGCTGTCTCAAATCACCTCCCTATCCTCCATGTGCCTTAGCATAGCTTCTAAGAGGATCTGTGCCATGAGCTTCCCAGGCACAGAAGTGAGGCTGACAGGTTGGTAGTTCCCAAGGTCCTCCTTTCTACCCTTTTTAAAAATGGGTGGAATGTTTCCCTTTTCCAGTCACCAGGGGCTTCACCTGACTGCCATGATTTTTCAGATACAATGGTGAGCGGTTTGGCAACTACATCAGCCAATTCCCTCAGGACACTGGGATGCATTTCATCAGGTCCTGTAGACTTATGAATGTTCAGTATCCTCAGGTGGTCACAAACCTGACCTCCTCTTACACTGTGAGGGACTTTGCTACCACAGTCCCTGTCTCGCAGCCCATCCGCTGAAGAGGTGTCAGAAGAGAAGTTGTCAGTGAGGACTAAGGCAAAAAAGTTGTTGAGTACCTCAGCCTTCTCCTCATCCTGTTATCAGTTTGCCACATACTTTCTCCTATTTTCATATTTTCATATGCCTTTCATATTTTCTGTGTATAGTCAGACAGTACTTATTTTAAGAACACTTCTGGTATATTTCAATTTCAAAATACTGTATTTTTGAAATTATAGTGTTTTAACTGGACACAAACTAGTCTCTAATATTAGTGGAAGAAATCAACAGATTGGGGAAATGGACCAACAGGAATGTTGTGAAGTTCAACAAAGCTAAATGCCAAGCTCTGCCTCAGGTGAGGAAACCCCCCCTGCACCAGTATAGACTGGAGAGTAAATGGATGGAAGACAGGTCTGCAGAAAGGAGCTGGGGTTCCTAGAGGACAGCACATTGACCATGAGTAGAGCAATATACTCTCATAGTGAAGACAGACAGCAGTATCCCGGACTGCACTGGGAAGACCGTTACCCAGATATCAAGGCAGACGGTCCTTCCCCTCAGTCCTGGTAAAGCTGCATCTGGAGTGCTACAAAAATACTGCAGATAATCCAGTGAAGGACCATGAGGATGATAATGGGATTGGAACATCTGCCATAAAAAGAGAGACTGAGACTACTTTGTTTAACCTGGATCAGAGAATGCTCAGGGGGATCTTATCAGTGTGTGTAAATACCTGATAGGGCAAGTAAAAAAGACTGAGCGAAACTCTTCCCAGTGAAGACAACAGCACAAACTGAAATATAAGATGTTCTGTTTAATCATAGAAAAACTGGTTTTACTATGATGATGATCAAACACAGGAACAGGTTGCCCAGAGAGGCTGTGATATCTTCATCCTTGGAGATACTCAAAACCCAACTAGACACGGCCCTGAGCACCCTGCTTTCTGTGATCCTGCTTTGAGCAGAGTGCTTGGACAAAACAATCTCCAGAGATGCTTTCCAGACTTGACTATTCTGTGATTCTGTAGAATTTGGCAATATTTACTTAAAATTTGCTGTAACATTGAATGTGTTTCCTAGTAATTTTCTTTTAATACTGAAATCAGAGTAAGATGAAGCTATAACTGGGGACAAATAACCTTAAGAATTAAAGTAAATATATAAAGATAAAAAAGTATCTAATAAAAATGTCTCTTCAAGGACGATAACATAAATGTAGTTGTTTTCTAAAAGTATAATAATTACCTCTTTACTCTTGAAAAAAATGGGGTAGTTTTCTTTTAATTGATACTATTACTTTTTATTGCAAAAACAATTTTATAGATAAATAACTAGGTAAGTGCGGACCTTTGCTTCAGCTTAAATGTAAAGAAGAGAACAGTAATTTCTCACATGTGCATATTTTGTGCAATTTTTACTTTTATAGTCCTTTAGATTATTTTCTAAACCAATTTTTTCTTTACTGTTTTCCTATCATTTTTTCTGAATAACTACCAGGCAAAAGAAGGATTAAATCTATAAAAGCTAGTTGTTATCAAAACCCTCCAAACTATTCTACAGAGTCCTGACCTTTGATTGCATATTAGACAACAAATATGCATTGTTTTTTCTCCAACCCAACATTAAATACAGTGTGTTTTGCTTGACAGATTCTCATCTGCATCACCTTCAAATTTTATTGTCATACTTGTAATAAGAGTTTAATGTATAAAATTAGTTTTGTGTTGGTTGTTTGTTTTTTTTGTTTGTTTGGTTTTTTTGTTTTTTTTTTTTTTTTCCAGTACTGAAGGGTCACGATGAGATTGTAAAAAAACTGANTTTTCCAGTAGGAGATGAGGACAATCAGTGCCTTCCAGAATACACTCACCATCAAACTCAATGGACTTATTTTGTATGAAAGGTGTCAGGACAATGTATTTATATCTACACTGATCCTTTCTCTCCCTTGCTTGTGATGCAGAACTTAAAATATCTGGTTTTGTCCTTCAGAAGCCTACTGATATTTCAAGACTGTCCCCCCTCCCCCCAAAAAAACCCTAGAATTTCTGAATATTTCTTTTTAAAAATAATGTAATAAAATAAGGTTTATTTTACTATTGAACTTTCAAAAACAGAACATGCAGAAACAGCTTTTCCATGTGCTCAAAATGATGATCAATAGTTTCTTATTTAGGGCCTGCCTCATCAAAATACTTAACCAGCTTCACTTAAGTAAAAAAATGTTACTTATGTTCTGAAAGAGGTCTCATTAAGCAAAAAATACATATTCTAAAATTAGAAATCTGTTCATACTGTACACGTACTTTGCTGAACTGGGCACTGGACAGTAAAGTATCTGACACTAGAGGGTAGAACACAAATATGTCAGACTATGACTTTTGATAAAAAATGTGTTGAGGTTTTTCCTTCTCGGTTGATTTTTGGGCACTACTTTGTAAACAGCAATCACATCTCTAGTGCTATGTACAATAATATTTTTAATTTCAGCTTTTTCTCATATAAACTGGTAACATACCACTTACCTGTGAAAGGAATACTAAAATAAGCCACTCCTCAGTATTATAAAGGTAATTAGAATCATAGAATCATTTAGGTTGGAAAAGACCTTTAAGATCATCAAGTCTAACCGTTAATCTAGCACTGTTAAGGTCACCACTAAACCATGTCCCAAGGCACCACATCTACATGTCTCTTAAATACCTCCGGGGACGGGGTCTCAACCACTTCCTTGGACAGATGTGGTTGACAACAATGCTTGACAACACTTTCAATGAAGAAATTATTCCTAATATCCAATCTAAACTTCCTCTGGTGCAACCTGAGGCCATTTCCTCTTGTCCTATCGTTTGTTACTTACAACCACTTCGCTACAACCTCCTTTCTGGTAGCTGTAGAGAGCAATGATGTCTCCCATACATTGGATTGTATCCATAAATTGGATACATTTTATTGATTCTCAAAACATTAGAGCAATACAGTATTTCAAGCTAAAATAATGTAATTTTTTCCAGTGGTAAACTTTCTTTCTAAAGAAGCAAGGATAACACAAAAGAAGATATATGGCATGTTTAGTGTGATCTCCTATGATACTATGAAACAGATATTCACATGAAAATACTGCAACATTATACTATTTTCTTTTATGGGTTATTTCTTTCAGTATATAACCCAGGAAGTTTTAGAAAGTGGAATAATAATTTTCTAAAGTGATAGAAATGGAGTGATAATTTTCTATCCTGCTTAGGTGTAGGAAAGTTAAAACAAACAAACAACACCCCCCCACCCCCCCCAACAAACAAACAAACCTCCACATCCCCATGCATTCCACTGAAATTTTTAAAGGACAGAGAATTAGGAAAATTTATAAAAAAAAGAAAAAATATTTGTTTTCCTCTAAGTAATAAGAACTACCTCTGTGACAATAGCTCTGCAATTTCTAGGTATAAGTTTAGGAAAATATAAAGTACTGAATGTTATAACTATGTAAGTCTGACATCAATGTTTACTGAGAATTTCCACACTGCCAGCTCTTCAGTGATTTCAGGCATTGGAGTACAGCGGACTGGTGGATCTTATTTTTCATTTTCCCCATCACCATCCCTTTTTTTGTTGGTTTTTTTTTTAATGTTCTAGTTAAAAAAAATAGACTTTACATACCAGTTGTGCATAATTACTCAGTATAAATTTATTAGTTGTGCGACTTAATTCTCTGCGGTGGCTGTATGTTTTGACCAGGATCCAGTCCCTAACAATTCTTAATGGTGTGCACACCCAGGTTTGGAGGAATGGAGTTTTTCTGAAGTTTTCAGTAGCTTCATGGACCTGTGATGGATGTGTGCATCGTACATACATCTTGGTATGCCCACATAAACCTTAAGCTATTTACAAGAAGTAATGTAATAGAGCTGTTGAAGAGAGGTAAGAGATACATGGAGACGAATCCAATCATTTATCAAATAGATAAAGAATGACAGTGAAAAGTAGTAAGTGGTAGATCTAGGAACACAAGGTTAAGCAGATGGAAAATTTAAAGGATGTCAAGCATAAATGGAAGAATGCAACAACAGTAGTGATGTGCCACAAGCACGGTTCCCGGCACCAATCAAAGCAACTACCCTGGCACATCAAAAACTTCCCTCAGAGCAAGTTCTACTGAAAGGATGCTGCCGTCCAAGTCTGGGAGTGTCCTGTGCCTCACTGAGATTGAGGCAAGTGGCCTTGCCTGCAGGAGGTGTGTGCTGGTTGGGAATCCCTTAAGTTGAACAGCTATAAAAAGGAGGTAAGCAGACTGTGCAGCACCAGGGATGACAA
>VZTL01051395.1:5882-34341 GCA_013400535.1 Scopus umbretta | reverse complement strand
TGTGATAAACTGCAGCCCATGCGCTTGCAATACACAAAATAAATAAAACACTAGTAGATCTGTTTGGTTCAGCTACTTAACAGCAAGCGCTGGCATGTAGGTGTAGGCTTCTTTAGTGAAGGCACCAAGGATTTCAATGTTGCCTTTAGTCCAAACATATTGGGCTTTCTGAGAATGTATATACTTGCTAAGAAGAAAGAAGAAAAGAGAAAAAACAAACAAACAAACAAAAAAAACACAAAAAAAACTTTTCTCTGTAAAAATGACTTTTGAATCCCAGTAGGTCAAAAGTAAATTCTATACTTCCTACAAAATACTCCTACTTTTCTTTACATAGTTAAACACTTATTTCCTCAATTTTCTTCTTATCTTTGAATTTCTGAGTCAAGAGTTTTTAAAACTCCAGTTCATCCCCTGCCCGTGGAAGACTGTTTGTAGAACATCCTCTCTTTGAACAACTACCGTGACAAAGAATGCACAAATTCTCTTATAGGTTTAATTGATCTATTAGTTCAGTTGCTTATTATCTGGTTGGATATTACCCTTGATAGCCATTACCATTCCATTAGAGCAGTCTTGTCAATTTTTAATTGCTTATAATTTCTTTTAAGATATGTATTATATATATAGCGCAACTCCTGTTTTATTTAGTAATGGGAATTGTTTGCTATGCCACTAAGCTTTAACTAATAGGAATTTTCTGCTGTGTAATGTTAATTTTATTTTTTTTTCCTCTTGGTGACATGAGATAAATCACTGCTAACAGTACTAGTTCTACCATATTCTAACCACTTTATACCACGCTACAGATTTACGTTTTATATTAAAATTCATACACCTACAAACAACTATCAAAACTGTAGAAATAAATCAATAAAAAATTATATGTACCCTGCACTTTCCTGCACATCTAATTCCATGCTTTCCCATGCAGGGAGGCTGTATAGGCTGACCGTGAATGCTCCAATATGTTGTGGTGCAAGTAATACTAATACTAGCATATATATTGTACCTGCACACCTGCTGATTTTTAATTCAGTGAAATCGTGAATTGAAAACAGGCAAAAATTTATGTCCAAAGCTCAAAACTTAACCTTCACTTTTCGTTAAGACACGGTGTTTAAAACACCAAACTGCCCAAGCAAGAACAAAGCAATTAAAGCAAGTGTGTGTTTGTACGTAAGACATGAATAATATGTGCTGTAGAAAATGCCATCTGGAGACAAGAACAAAGGCAATTGGCAGTTCTGAGCCTTAGTTTATTATCTGACTAGTTGGCAGCGCCGAGTGCCGCCCACAATAACCGAGCGCGGCTCTTTGTTCCGTCTAGTGGTTAGATCAAGAACGGAGAAGTCAGTCCTTTCTCATTTTCATCTTGCGGTTCAAGCAGCAAAGATGAGATCTCGATTGAGAGATCATATGTTCAGCTTCACTACGCTTTACTTCCAAAAGCAGTTATATATTTTTTAGTTTTTCAGGATAGGTTTGGGTTTTTTAAACGCTCAGATTTGCAAAAATACTTTGGAAGTTAATGATAGCGCCTAAAACAAGAGGTGAGTTTCCCCTGTATAAAGACTGCACAGATTTTTTTGTTGTTCTGTATCCTTCCCATAGTGTGATTGTTATCATTGGGATGTGGTTTTTATCCATTTAAATACCGTGAAAGCACCTACTGATTCGGGAAAAGATGGCTTTCTGAATAGAACTGTTGAAATACAGGGCAATTCTACATGAAGTACTTTGACACACGAAAGGCATGTAGAAGTCTCCTCTTCTGCCCTCCAGAAAGAGGATGAGAGCAGAAAATGAACATTCAGCTTTATTGATATCTAAGCCTCGAATGGCGCAGTTACATGATTAAAGGACCTCCTGCCCAGGG
Source organism: Scopus umbretta (assembly GCA_013400535.1). Lineage (NCBI taxonomy): Eukaryota > Metazoa > Chordata > Aves > Pelecaniformes > Scopidae > Scopus > Scopus umbretta. Next base: position 32,462 of record VZTL01051395.1, on the reverse strand, counting down.
GTGTTGGATAGCTCTTTCAGCAAGGATGGGCTGTTGTTTCTCTGATACCATTCTGTGCTTAATATTGATATTTCATTGGTAGTCACAAAATGCTATTTGATGAGTAGTATTCTCTGCTACCATGTGGACCCACACAGAAAAATACCTACCACTGGTAATAATAGTTACTATTTTAGGGAAAAGGAGGAAAGGGTGATATTGCAAGTAAAACTCAGTTTGATAGCGAAGAGTAAAACCAGTGTTGCTGTTGGTTGTGTTTTGTTTTCTTTTTTTTAAAGAAGCATTTACATATTGAAAAAGTCAAATTAAGAAAGCACTAATTAGTAATTAATAATCTGATAAAAAATATAACAGTAGTAGGTAATATTAGAGGAGACGTAAGTGTTATCAATAGAACTTCAGTGCAGATGAGCTTGGTTCTGGGAGAGATAAGTGTGGCAATGGCTATGGTTTCTGCAGATGATTTTGATGCCCTTTGTCATTTATTTAGTAGGTTGCTTACAGGGAGGCATATGAGGACCTACCTTTGCAACAGTCTTTATCAACTAATCACTACTCTTCCAAATCAAAATTTTGTGTGGAGAACACTTAGAAAGATTTAATACTGGAAAATCTAATCTCTTCTTGGCTTTTTTAAAGTAAGTTTTATATAGCTTTGTTCTTCCTATTATACAGGTCGGTTTTTTGTTTGTTTGTTTGTTTTTTACCTCTTCTCTATTTTTTACAACTGTTTCTTACTGAATTTGGGGTTTTTTGAGTTCTTGAATACTTATCTGTGCTCACAGGAAACTTTATTTGTTGCACATGTGCTTGCTTTGCAAAACAGTATAGTAATTACTGAAACTGCCAGTGAAAAAACAAACTGCAAAACAATGAATAAAACGCATGCTATATTAAATAAGATATTGACTTGCATATGACTGCAAAAAACCAAACTCTACAAATTGCTGAAAAGTCCAGTAAACAAGGTAGATGGTCTCACTGCGTCCACACAGATCTTCAGAGAAACAATCACAAGTTGCTTTGTATGAATGTGAAATTAGATAATTATTATTATGAAATTAGATAATTTTTAAACTTTCAAGTACTTAATAAATACATTATCACTTAGAGTAATGCAAGGGAAAAATTATGGAGAATCCAAAATAGGTTTACTCTTGTCCACTCCCCTGCTCCTTATAGTGAGAATGCACGTAGAGGAATTCTTAACTAAATTATACAGTTCAAACTTCAACCATTGCCTATCAGGTATTCTCAGTGGCTTTCTTGATCAGTACAGCAAGCTTTAAAAACAGGTTTGTAGAATGGAAATCGTGAATACATTTGAGGTAACTGCGAGTAGGACCAGAAGAGGACTAAGCCCCCCAGTCTCTCAGCAGGTGAGCTGCCAAACACGTAAGTGTCTGACCACTAAACTAAATGTTCTGAGCAGTCTTGAGTGTCAATTCCAAAATTTTCAAGTCAGTTTTTCCACTGTAAATTTTCTTGCATTTCATTTAGAAGTCATCTGAAAATCAAGTCGTGCAAATACCATTTAAAATGGGGTAATTTCTATATGCTTGAGAGTCATCCCTTGAAGTGTAACTCAGCAGCAAACCAATGTGGAGTTGGTGACAATCTAGAAGGTTTCTCACAGTTTTGCTGACATTTAGAGAATTGTTATTGCACAGTGAGACATTTTGGTTGCCCTTCCAAAAGCCAGACCTGTCCGAATGATATGATTTGAGAATAAGGTGACTCGGCAACACTGATGTGATTTTAATGGAAGAATTAGCTAGAAATGCACATGCTGTACCAATTGACTGAAGAGATGGTAAATGCATTCTGGTTGTATATAATTTATTGCTTTTTTCTCTGTGATTAGAGAAAGCAAACAAGTCCATCCCTGCACTCAAGGAAATTAGGGAATCAATTTCATGGAAGGAACATTAACAAACAAACAGAAAGCCTCTAGGCTAGTAGAGGAATATTCACATTTACAAAGTTGTGCAGGTTAAGCAAAAAAGTTTCTTGTTTTTGTACTGTGATTTTTCATTTTGCACTACAGGCTTTTAGGGTTATTAAATGTCTAGATTTTAAAGTGTATTCCATCAACTGAAGCAGTATACAGGGAGCCAAATTCTGGGTTTTGATACGCAAGCATCACTCTCACTGATTTAATTATGAACTTTTCATTTACATTCAAGAAAGCAACGTTTGACTCTGCAGCAGTCTGTTGTATAAGATGAAATAGTCATTGGAATTCAAAATGTTTCAAAAAAAAGAAATTAATGCACAGTGTCACTGGAAAACTCTTCCTCTCTAAAGAAAAAAAATTAGTTCTTAGCTAACCAAGACAATCTGTACACTTCAAAAAAAGGGATCCAAAAACCTCCATAGGGCACAACACGTTCTAAACATGACCTGCAGACTGTAGAGGGGAAATGGACCTCAAAGCAAACTTCTCAAGTCTGTGGAATGTACTTCTGCCACCCCTGGATCAGCCATGAATAACTTGTAGCGCATGTGCTGAAGGGGGCCCTGTGCGGTTATGGAGTTCGTCACCTTCATAGAACCACAAGGAAAACAGTCTGTAATCAAATAGTTGAATGAAATGAAGTTGTTGGTCTGGAGGAAAGGAAGCAGAAGGAACCGGTCGTGAATGATGGGGCATCATCTCACGTCTGCCTTAATTGTCCCAATCCTTTCCCACTCTTTTCGTAATGTCGATCGCCAAATTATATGCAGATTCTTGTTGCTCTCCTTTACTTTATCCACATCTTGAAATGCAGTGTTTAAACTGGATTTAGGATTTCAGCTCAGGCCTTTTCAATGCTAACAAAGAAGACTTTATGCTTTCTCAGGACGTGTTATCTTTCATACAGCACGGCAAGAGATGTGGCAATTGGCCTTTTTCAGAAGAGTGGCACTTCGCTGCTGCACAGCTTGTGATCCCCTATAACCTGCGGATGTTTTCCTCTGAGGAACAGTTATCAGTTTGTTCCCAGATGAGCATTCGTCTACATAACCAATTTCTAGTTAGGCATAAAAATCTTACTCACTTACTGAATTGGGAGGGGAGGACTTGGATAACTTTCCCAGTTTTTTAGGATTTTAAATTCCAAGCCTCTCTTTCTATGTGCTTGGGGGCACCTCCCAGCTTTGTGTCATTTGCAGATGAAGTAAGCTTTTTCTGTACTCCATCTTAGTGTTGTGTTCTTCGTGCATGGTTTTTCTCAGACTAGAGGAAAACATATTAGCATATTTTGATGAAAAATTATAAGAAAACATCCTGTTTTCTTTTTTCCCCCACACTTCAGGTTTTCGAATGGACAGTTTAAAAAACGAGTAGATGATGCAAATGGTCTGGGGTCATCTCTTTAAATCTTCTTTGTTGTTAAAGTTTCCTCCATGGTGACTGACTGTCACAGGTTTGGTAATATTTATTTGAAATTCTAATCATCTCGCAGCATAGCTACCAAGAGTGCAAAAAGAAGTAATTGTATCTGGTTCTGTAAGCCTGTTAGTTTGAAATTCTTGCTTAAAAAAACCCAAACAAACAAAACAACAACAGCAAAAAAAGAGAAACACACACACACACACACACAAAAGGAGGAGAAGGAACTGGAGGACTTACAGGCATCAACAGATAGCTGGATACAAATCTTAATTCATCTGGTTTCATGCAAATCATGCTATGCCACTGTATTTATTCAGTTCTAATAACTCCAGAGTTGTCCAAAGCAAATGAGATTGTACCACCAGCCAGCCTGGAATGAGATGACAGACAACAAAAATGAAATACAAGGGAAAGAGTTTTATTGCTTATCTATTTTCTGTTGCAAATATAGAAGGAGAACAAAACATGTATTTTTACAAATAGATTTCTGTTTTGCAATAGAAATACCTGGGATTTTTAAGTTACTGTCGCACAATATAAATTTATCAAAATGAGGACTATATGACACTGGAATGAAAACTTTCTTCTCAGTAACTAAGTTTTCATTATAGCCCAAAATTTACAAGTAATTGATCTTTGGGATATTTTTTTTTTTTTTTTTTTTAGANCTTTGGGATATTTTTTTTTTTTTTTAATTTAGAAATTATGTTTTATCTCCACTAGGGAGCAGCAAATGACATAAAAATGTTTTCATTACTTGTTCCCTAATCCAACTGAAAGTAACAGTGTAGAAGGTGCATGAAGATTTCTTTCTTTCAATAAACTGGCAGGTTTCAAATGTATTCGCTTTCAATTTCTGTTTGAACAGTTGTGATTTTTGAAAACCTCATAGTAACCTTATGTCTTTTTTTAGCTATGTATGTTTTAATTCCCCCTGTACAGTGGCTTTCAGTGGATAAAATGTTTCATGTGGATAAAAAATGTCATGTTCAAGCTGCTATACAAGGGTTAACAATGGGCCTGAATGCTTACATTTGCCTCAGATGGAGGCTCAGTATGATTTCTCTTTTGCTAGATTTTTAATTTTTAAATAATATCTTTGTTATAGAAGCACCTTGAATTAAGAAATATATTTATGTGTTGTGAATTTTTAAAATTTCATTTTATACGTTATTCAGTTCCTTGTCCCCCTACTTATCTTAACAACCTGAAGAAGAAAATGAAGATTTGTTAGAGAGTGCACTAAAAACAGATATATCGCTTTGATGTGATCTGGTCTGGTTAAAGACTGAACACATGCAGATAATGTAAGGAGAGTGTATATACATGAAGAAAAAGAGCAAGCATCTGGGATGGCGCAGAGATTTTTTTCTGGGCTAACGGGCTAAAACTTAGGAAAAAAAATTAATCCCTTTTTTTGTGGCTGGCAGCTGCTAAACTAAGGAATCATTTTCCAATAAAAGTGATGGATGCTGGTTTTTTGGATTCACTTAAGAGTGGACAGAAAAAAGCTCTAAACAATATACTGCAGCAAATAATCTGTCAGTGACAGCAAGAGAGACTCAACCACCATGTTTCTTGCTCTGATCTCTTCCTTCTTCTGTCACTTAACTGGAATATGTAGATGATAAATATTAAGAATAGGAAATTAATTTTGGCCTGTGAGAACCTTGGGTGTGTGACAGTCTTTGGTTTTGTTTGGGACTGCCGGCAGGTTCTGAGAGTGCTTGAGAGAGGCACTGGGTGCTGTACTGAGAAGTGTACCGTTGCTGTAGTCCACGGGCAGCGAGCGCGGGACACTGAGACCAAGGGTGGTTTAGGGACAGCAGTACCCTGCACGCAACCGCCATCACCCCAGTGAATTTCCAGTGTGGAAATGAGAGAACAAGATGTTTGAATTTAATGAAAAGAGATTGCACTCTTTGCTACCTGTTAGGTCTTCTTTCTGAGCGTCTTTGAGTTTCTGTATAATGCTATTAATACTAGCGTGTTCTGGAACATCAGTATTTGGCTTGACTTAAGTCTTCAGGTGATTACTCGGGTTGAGAAATACAAAAATTTGTAGAAATAACAATGACATGTTTATAGAACCAGTGCTCTTTTATGCATTTATGTTTGCAGGGGATATTGCTGGATGTTAAAATATACCTCTAAAAATTACCTTCCTTCCCAGAAAAACATGAAATGTTATTTTTGAAAGATAGAAATTTTCTGTCTTTTATCAAATATATAAGAAAAAAACACTTCACGATAACTTTGGAAGCTGGTCCCTTTTAATTCTTTGTGGACTGGAAAAACACCGTGGAAGGCATGTTTTGAATATCAGCACTTCAAAGGTGACGTACCTAGTCCATGAGGCAGCACTGATGGCATATTTTGTCCTGTCTCTCTGGTACATTAGGCAGCCCTAAGGCAATTGAAAGGCCTGTTAGGATCTCATCCACCTAACCTTCCCGTTTCTGCTTCTTTCGCGTGTCTGTCATACACATAGGAAATTCAGATCACTTAAATGTTTCCAAAGCCATTCAAAATCTCCCCCTTTTCTACCTAGCTTATATGCTTAACTACTTGGACTTAACTAGAGTCAATGCATTTAAAATTGTTGAACATATGGCAAGAGATATACGTAGGTACATATTTTTGTCTCTGAGTAACATGCTGCCCACCAAAATGAAACCGATGGAGTAGTGACTATGCACCCAGTTTTACAAAGTATGCAGAAGGGGATCATGGCTTGGAGCCTATCAGCTGAAGTCCACTGGGAAAATCTTAATCAGACAGACTGAATCCAGCCCATAGCATCATCTCCCTTAAAGGCAGAGTTCCTTTCAACCAGCCTTGACAGCCGTGCACTTTGCTTTCCTCTTCAGGAGAGCTGCGTACAGCAGACGTGAACCCACGAGTGATAACTTCACAGGTTTGGCTCTATGTGATAAGTACCAGACGATGGACATTTCCTAAGTCACCTCCACCTTGGACTTTATGTGGCTCTTATACGGAAAGAGAGAATGTGCTGCAGAGTTACTGCTTCATCTGTTGTGACAGTCTATTTCTATATAGGCTGGGAAAGGGACAGCTTAATGACAAATAAGAGTATTGTGGATAAAAAAATAAGTAATGAGAAGTTACTGAAAGTATTGTCAGTTGATTCTTTCCTCTACCAAAGGAAAAATAGACACTCAAATTTATCAGTTTTCATATGCCATGCATGAAAGTGATTGGGATAATTTACATTCACACTTATTTTGATAGACAGTGAATAGATGGGTAGTGAATTCAACTTTTTATCACTAGCCATCTGTATCCAAAAGCAGGAGCATTAGGAGCGTGGCAAATGACTGTTTTGGGATGCAGTTATAATTCAATAGAAAGGTAAATACATGGAAAATACCTGAAAGCTGACCATAAGTTTGTGGATGTATTAGGATTGCATTGAATATAAACTATTGAATTCCATTGAATTATTTATGGAGTTCCAGGACATAAGATTTCTGTCATTCTGTTGACTGTGTTATAATTAGAATAACTCTGGCTTCAACTTCAAGTTGCACACAAACCAAAAATAAATAAGATCAATCATAAGATCATGGTATTGAGTGAAAGAGCTAAAGTCTGATGAGTTCCTAATAGATTGGGGGGAAAAAAGTTTTCAGCTGCTCTGTTAAGACAGAATATTGAAGATGTTGGAACTTTTCACTAACACAGTGGTACAGATTTCATAAAATATTTACATATTTTATGCTTCTTCCCTGTAAATCTAACGTGGAATCATCAGTGACTCTTCTGGACAAATTTACGCATTTGTCAGTGCCTCTGTCTAGCCTTAATGACTGATGAACATTAAAAGCAGCCTGTGTTCTCAGATGCATCTTCGTGAACAGTAGTAATCCATTGTAGCCTATTGGAGCGTACTCTGTAACGAAAGGTAGAATTTTGCCCAGCGCATCTAGTAAAGGTATTCTTCCACTACCTTTTTTTTTTAATGATGTTTCTATGTTTCTTTTAGTGTAGCAAATAATCTTGTAGAAAGCTTTGTTAATGCCTACCTCTGGCCTTGAGCGTTTGAATGGATTTTTCATCCCTCTTGAGGAGTCATCAGTTCTCCTACAACTGTTCTCTGTTTTTCAGGATTACTTAGTGTCAGCAGACTTCCATTCTTTTGATTTGCTTTCCTAAGTAGAACTTCTAGTAGAAATAAATTACTCTATAACTAATCCAGCTTGCATATTTTATCAGCATTCTTTCCAACATTTGTTTTCCTTTACATTTATTTTAATCTTACCTGCTAGAAGTAATGTAATGATTTAATGATCTATCATGTGCAGCATGCATTGTGCCACCGAAAGGTAATGTCTGTGCAAATATGGAAGCAGGATGAGACCATTGTTTAGAGCGGTTGCTTTATGCTTCATTTTATCTAAAAAATAAAATTAAATTAAATTAAAAAAGAATTTGTGATACACACCAGTGAACCAAAGCTCAATCCTTTGTTTGCACCATGTTATTTGTCACTGTTGTTTCATATTCTAAGAAACAGAAAGCACCGAGACCTTAAATGGAGATTTTTTAGAAGTGCTTTATTTTGCGCCAGTTCCATTTAGAGACCCCAGTGACATGCATGCAGTATGGTGTGACCGTGCTGTGAGTACTTACTTATATGAACTCAATATTTTTGTGCACATAATGAACATCTGGTGACAAGACGCTCAGAGCAACAACAACAAAAAAGAAAGGGGGGGAAAAGAAGAGGACAAGGAAAAGCGAAAGGCAGTAAAATCTTTTGCATGCCTGCTACTTTTATGGCTTAAAATATTTTTCCTTCAATCAGTGCATCTAGGGAAACTTTTTTTTTGATGTAACAATCAATTTTTAACAAGGAAAAAAGTCTGAACTCATAAATATTGTATGTATTAATTGTGAAGCTTAATGGAACATTTTGTGTTTCTGAACAACTCGTTTACATAATTAAAATCTTCTTTGATCTGTGAGTAAATGATTTAATCTTAATGCTCATTAGGCTAAATGGGTCTTCTATTCAATTGTATCAAGATGGTATGGAAAATTCTCAGACCTTTAGAAAATATGTTGGTTGTTAGGTAAAAACAGAAACCTATCTGTGAACAGATATCTTTTATCTCTACAAAAGAATTTGAGTCTAAGACTAGTTCAGATTAAAGCTTGCTTTTTTTTCTTTTATCTGACATTTTGGTTTCAAGAGCAGCTCACTGAAGTGGCGGGGGGGGGAGGTTGCTCAATCTATATTCATTAAGTACTTCACTACAAAAACAATTTAGTCCTTAAAAATAAAACATGAAATAAAAAATGTAGGATAGGTGCGCCTCCAACTGAAATATGAATTTGTATAGCTATAGATCACTTAAGGGAGACTGGTATTTTCTTGTGGGTCTCGCTCGGAAATCCCTCTGGATACGGCAAAGCTCAGTAACATCTGGGAAATACGCGACAAGATTTTAATCTTTTTTAGGATTCGCATAACAACAGTAATACCATGTAATACCATGACAATATTTATCTGTCAAAGGTTACCTCATTTAGATGTTCAAGATGGACAGGATTCTTTCTTCCAGTTTTTTCTCTCTTAAATGCTAAGTAAGAAAGCGCTTACTCAACGTAAGGTGCTGCAAAACTAGCATTTAACTTCAGGCAAAGTTGATAAGCTTGTCTAGCAAACCTGTTTCCTTATGTCCTGATCCAAACAAAGAGAGCTTACAAACTGGACATCGGTGTCACAATAGTCTCTTTTTTTTTTTTTTTTCCCCCCTCAAAAATTCTAAACCAAATAACTTATTTTGAAAATAATCTTTTTTCATTATCCCATCTGTAATTTTTTTAAAGCCACTTCTCATTCCCATGGGGAGCTTTTTTCTTTTTTTCAAAAAGGTAAGAATTTTAATTAGCTCAGGTGGTGCAATAAACACAAACATCTGTGTCCCTTTATTAAAGGCTGTTCTCAGTCCCTTCCCTCTCTCAAGAACAAATGTATAGCACAAAAATACTCGAGAGTCACCTTGCTGAGAGCTGAAGTGACTGGTGTCCATAGCCACTGGCACGCTGTGTCACGCCAGCCTTCCTCAACAGCACTGGACCGTAGAGGATGTCTCGGAATATTGTAAAAAGCAAAGCAAGCACACAGACATTCCTGCCTTTTCCCCAGAGACACTTCTAGCAATCTGCAGTTTAGGGACATCTTGAGCCAGAAGGTTGTATCCATATTTAATTTCTCTTGAAAGTGTTATCTTCCATGAAGTAATCCATGAAAGACATATTAATTGTGCTATTACACAGATGCAAAAGCAGTTAGGATGAAATACACTTTTGCACACTATATTTAAATATTGAAAATGAATGTTTAATATTTCCTCTGTATAATTTGTTTTAATTTCCTCTAGTATGGTTTGAGCTGCTGTATTTGTTTCATTTATTTAAAAAAAAAAAAAAAATCATCAGAGCTTCATTTGGAAGTTACATTTACAACACCGTAGTCTTAAATTACAGTTGCCTGTTTCTGAAGGTCACCTTATATCAAGGTGAAATTTTGTTTTTATGATGCTGACTCTCGGGCTTTAAGAAAAAAGCAAAATCCGTCTTGGTTATAACATTCAGCTAATTGAACTGTTACTGAGCTGAGTTCCACTCAACAGTATTTAATTTGGATTATTTTATGCTGATATTTCAGAAGATTTACTATATTTTAATTCTAGAAAATGTGACATATAATTTTAACCAGTATTATCTCATTAGAATTATTTCATATTTGTAAAACTATCAGCTACAATTCAGGCTATATACAAGCAAAAATACCCATGACTTCAGTGGAACTTCTACTTATGTAAATAATGAAGGCTCAGGTTTAAAGGCTAATTTTTTTTTTTATTCAAAACAAAAATTATTCCTCTGATATCAGTTTCAGCTGAAGGAAACAGTTTTTTGGCTGGGCTGAGTGTTGAGAATTTACATAGCAAAGTGCAAATATCCAAGAAAACACATCTCTGTCCTCAAAAGGATTGGTCTAATATATGTGCAAACAGAGTATGAAATGTAGATTTGGCACGGTTTGGTTTGCCATTGCGATGATGATATGTAACATTTTTCAGAATCACCTCAGGGATTTTGTCTCCTAAGTATTCAGTTTAGAAGAGAGTACCAGTAATCTGTATTGATGGTCTGCAATAGTCAGTACTGCTTTCTATTTGACAGAACTTAATGCATATTTTTAGTTATTACTTGCTTTTAAATTTGAAACAGACAAAGCTATTTTAATGTGGAAAATAGACGTGAAAGAATTTTTTTTTTTCTTCTTTCATGTTTCTATAGCTTGAATAAGCATTTCCCCTCTCGCTCGTTTTAACTGCCGATAATAATGTGAAAAAACTGCATGAACATCCCCTAAATCATTGTGTGGACTATGGGGTAGCTTTCTCATTCCAGCAATATAAATGCAAAAGTAACCACAAAATAGAGATGAAGTACGCTTATCCCAAATTACCGCCTACGATTGGCATGCATGGGTTCATAATAAGATAACATGATAAGCGTTCAACTTTGGGAACAAAACTAAAGAATTTGAACTCTATTAGACTGATGAAGTCTGAAAAAAGTTTGAAGAAGTCTTTTCAGCAATATCTGATCAGTTCTTAATTTCTGGGTAAATAAGCAATGTATTCTTTTTTAATTTTATTTTTATTATTTTTGTTGGTCAGAGGATTTTGTAATAGGATTTCTGGGGTGATGACATTTATGAATAAGACCTCAGAGTTCAGATTTCTTTTTGTACGTGTGCGTGTATGTGGTACCGTGCAATTTCCATTTCAAATGCCAAGTTACAGCACATCTTCCATAAAACAAACCTAATGTTATTGCTGTAAAAATACTGTATTGTAAATGTATTTGTGCTGAAATCTTTTGGCCAAGTTGAAATGTGCTTAAGTACCTAAACAAATGCATAACAAGTTGTGAATTTTAGTAGTGCTGTATTAATGTAGTATCTGTGAGTTTTCACTTGAGCTAATGTTATTTTTCAAATTATATTCCTTTCTTTAGCCTCAATGAGAAATTGTCCATGGCTTAAAATTAAAGGCACTTTGCAAAAACATTCTGAGTGAACTTCCATTCAAGGCACACTGTGTAGATGGAACACTCGTGATGCATAGGTTAAAGAAAGGTGTGTTTCAGAAATATTTTACTGTATTTTCAGTCTAAATATAGCAGCCTAACTGAAGTCAGTATATTTGTAAATAATTTTAAATACTTTCACTATTTTATTGATCTTTTTGGTTAACTAAATTCCTTGAACAGCCGTATTACCTGATGGATGGTTGTCAGGATAATAGCTTGCTTTATTGAAAATCATATGAAAGATATGCATGCATATTATTTCTGTACACCAGATGTTGGATTTGATTCTTTACATAGACAATGAGCAAATCGGAAATTTTCATTTCTGAGCCACTGTCTGTTGACCAAGCCATAGAGGCTTAAGTAGTTTAAAAAAAAAATAAAAAGGTATGTACAAATTTTTACAATTCCAGCAGCAAGAGAAAACACAACTGGAGAAAATCATCTAGTCTTGCAAAGTAGCTGATTATTTCTGCATTTAAAAAAAGGAATATGTAAGAATGTTCAAATACAACTTGATATAAAATAATAGGTAGAAGTTAAGAAACTGAGCTACTTCAGATGATATAGTCTGAGTGCCTTGCATGTAAGATTCGGGATCAAAGATGTTCTTTGCCAAATCAGAGGCATTCTTGCAATAAAGTGCTTACTTTCTGAAACATTAGGGCTGAACTGTTTTGCTCAGGGAAAATATTTTTATAGGAGAATATGAACAAATATAATTTTTGTGCTATTTTATCAGCAGTCCTGTGAATACTTGATCTTTGGAGGTCTAAGGCCAGGGTTTTTTCCCTGAAGACCAGAAAAACAGAGGCTCTTTATGTAAAAGCACTAGTTCTTTCAGGAAAAAACTAAATATCGTAAGGAAGAGTGTCAGCAAATTGGCCAGTAGTCACAGTAAAAATAGTAAAAGTAGCAGTGAAAAATCTTGTATCTGCCTTCACCATTAGTGTTCAAAGAGGTGGAGATGTTTTCTTAGTTAAAAATAATTTGGTGATCTGTCACTATCACTAAAATTTTTTATTTCTCTCAATATTTTCTTATTTCAGAACAGGTTTGTTATTGGCAACTGAACATCATGTTATGATAGGGTACTATACAAAATTAGGCCCATGTTCATAATGAGACTAGAGCAAGCCCAGACTGATAAGCCTCCAGAATATTTTTCCACCTGTCAGCAGTTTGCCATCCAAGGGGCACGCGGGTATTTGCCTTTCTTGATAACCTTTGATGGATTTCTCTTCCATGATCTTGCTTAGGTTTTTCAACAGACCATGTGAAGTTGTTTCACTCTAGTCATGAGACTTTAGCATATAATAGTACAGTGTAACCTACCTAGCAAGTTAATACTTCAGTAGCACAGCCATTCCCACACAGAAAGCAAAACCCAACTCCAATGTCCCTGGTGGCTTCGCTTCCGCATGAACTTACTCTAACAGACAACTGATTGACCTGCATGCATACCAGAGGTTGACTGTGTCAGATCTAGATTGTACCAAGATCAAATTTTCATAGCATGGCACACGCCCAGATTCCTCATCTGCATTATTCTAAAAATGCAATGCCAACCTTCTTATTCTAACACAGCATTAGAATTTTTCATCACATTACATATTGCTATTTGCATTGAAGTGCAAATTCTGATTAATGATATAAGTATTCTAATTATTTAAATTGGATCTACTGTTCATTGAAAAAGCTAAAACAAAATGAAATTTCTCAATTTCAAGCTGCTACCAAAAGAACTTTGTAACTTAGTATTAGGAAATATTCTTTCCAGTCCTTATTTACATTATTTCTATACATAACTTTTTAATGGTAAATTTTGGACTGAAGTTAAGGAGCCGGTGATCAGCAGAGCAACTGGTAAGTATTAGAGAAGGGATGTTTGAACTTGCTACTCGTCATTCCTCAAGTATGCTGGAGATCTAACGAGATATTCTAGATGCTCTTACCTCAGTAGACCTATGTATGGTACCTGCTAGACAGATGTCCTGCTAGGTCATCTGATATCCAGAGAAAACCTTTAAATTGGCTCCTGAAGTCATGAAAATTCTTAAATATTCCTACATTATGTGCTTTGCTGCTTGTATCCTACAAGGTCTGTCCTTTCATCTGTCCATTCACCCCCATTTTCTTTTTATCACTTTAATAAGCTTATTTTGGGAAGATAGAAAAAGGTCATTTTAACAGTATTTTAAGTTTTCTAACTCTCACTTCAGAATTAAAAAAAAAAAAAAATCACCATAGCATTCTGAAGTAATTTGATGGCTCCTAATATATATTACAATTAGCAACCAAACTCTGCTGGTACACTGCATTGTCAGACAGCTTTTTGTCTCTGGTAAACAGCTCAGTAATTAGGATTTCGTGGTTCACAATAAGCCAGATTTTATTTACACATTTTGGGGCTGATATTTCTTCCTTTAGTTATGAACTTATGTGAAAGGGAAGTGTGGCATTACAGGTAGAAAATTGAAACAAAATTAATCAAATGCCCTACGACTGCGGAGTCGTGTGTCAAGCCCTGACTCAAATACAGGAGGTCTTGATTTCCAGCTTTGTGGTGAAACCACAAATGATCCGATTTTTCATTATGTTTAGAAGCTGTTGGAAGTGCAGACTGCAATTTTACAATTGTTGAAACTTTCTCTATGTGCTTATATTTCAAAACTGATCAAATATATACATAGTGGTTTTCTTTTACTATTGCATGAGCTGCATTTTAGTCTAGAGACTGTAGGATTTCTAGTTTTGTTATGGAAAAGAATAATTTTTCTTTGTATTTGTTGTTCATATGACTATAGCAAAATGTCATTTCTGAAGCTCTTTGAACATCCATGTATTAGAAATTCAAAGTCTCTTCTCTTTTTCAAAATACCAAGGACACCAAGAAAAATTTCAACGTAACGTTTTTCCTGAAATGGAACTGCATATTTTTCTAAAGCATTGCACGCTATTAAATGAACTTGCAGCATTTTGGGGATATTATAATAAAATATGGACAATTTTAGATAAACTACTGACACATCAACAACTGATACACTGAATTTCAGATTACTTTTGAATATACAACTATTTTTAATCCATAAAGGCAGAGATTATGATGGATAAATAGCTTTAGCTGACACTGTATCATCATAGGTTGCTCCCATTACCTCTTCTAATAATTCAAATGACACCTCAGACGACATATATGTATACATGCCTATCATTCAACTTGACCAGCAAGGTTCATTTCTCACTTATGGATGAAAAGACAGGAATTAGATGACAAAACAGTAGTATCTAGGAAATGTTTTACTAATACAAGAACCTTGTAAAAGTAGCTGTCTGGTAAAAGTAGCAGTGCCAACTCACAAAATAGATAATTAATTTTCAATTAATGAATGGGAATATGCTGAGAAACTTCAGGAGCGCGCTGGAAGAAAACTAGATATTTTGCAGGATTTGTAGAAAAAATTAAATTAAAATTTTTAATTTAGTCATGGCAACAGAATTTCTTTTTCAAGCAAGTTTACAAGGGGAGTCTGCTGTGGGTCCCTGGTGTAGAGTGAGAGTGCTGGAAACATATTCAGAATATGCAACATAATGTTCGCGCCAGCTGTATCTGTTACACTGGTCAGAAGCCCGTGCTATGTTTGTAATGACACAGAAAGCCTTTCCCTCTGATATTGGAATACCTACTTCTTTAGCCCGATCAGTGTGTTCCACACAGGAAACACAGCTTTGTGAAACACAGCTGTCAGGGGTGGCAGACAGATGAATCACCTTGACACTTCCACTTCACTACAGCACCTAAATCAAATGCCTCCGTAAGGGTAGGCTATAACTATGCGTCACCTCCTTGGGAGAGATGGAGAGTGAGTGATGCAGATGACGCTGACATTTCCTTCATAAGAAAAAGTAACCCAGGGAGACAATGTTTAAACCAACACGTGGATGAGACTTTACTGAAGTTTTGTTCTGGACTGCTCCCGGGGTTCCTGACTGCTGAATAGCTGCACTGCTCCAGAAACCCTTACCAGCCAGATCTCTGATTCCCCTCTTCTGTTTCCCCTCTTAATGACTAAATAAGACATCATTATAATGGCTAATCTGTAAATTAATTCGATTCAATACCTTCCATTTTACTTAAACTAGAAAAAGGAGCAAAGGGGAAGAACATCAGTATTTTAACAGGCGTAGAGCACAGAAATTTCATCAATATGTGACCCATCGGTACATAACAAATCCCCACAGACTATATGCTGTTGTACAGCTTTACAATTTAAATAATTGACTAAGAGAACATTCCTAAAACAAACATACCTTGCTTAGAGGATTCCAAAAGCAGCAATTGAATAAAAATGAAATTTGACTACAAGCCACTTAATTTAAAAAGCAGATTTCTGTTCAGTCAGGCTTCACAGACACACTGAATCCCAGTCTAGGTTTATAGACTCGGATTAAGTCTGTGCAAATTAATATAGTACAGGATATATTTCTTTTAGCTGTGAAGTATTTTAATGTTAGGATCTGTATGGGAGAACATTTATATCAAATATATGCTTAACTGTTTTTAAAGAACCGCTTTAAAGCTAAGAAAGTTCTCTCATCTGAAGCAAAAATATTTTGTCATTTGGAGTTCTACTGATTCTGTTTAGGAAAATCTTTTTACAGGAAACCAGATAGACTACAATTTTCTTTTTAATTCGTATTAGCCAGTGGAGAGTTGCTTCTTTTGTACTTGTCAAATGATTGAAAGAAACCCATTACTGTTTTCCTAGAATCACAGGAGCCTTTACAAGATAAAAAAGGAAACACCTTTCAAAGTAGAATCTTTGAAGCTGTTCACTTGTGACAAAGGTATCTATAGATGTTCTGTAGGAAACTTAAATTTTTAAAGAAATTGTTTTATATTTTTGTTTCCATATTTTTGTTTCATTAGAATTCTCTGGATCAGAATATAACTCTTTCTTTCTAATGTTTTATCCCTAGAACAACAGAACCAAACCAGAACCACCTTTGCAAAACAGGAAAATATACTGTTCCCTAATCGTCTTTAACAAAATAGACCTAGGAAATTTTGATAATCTGTAACAGAAAACTTTAGAAGCCCACAGTTCATCCCTTAGGGGGAACAATGCTGTCTGAGAGTTCATGAGAAAAAAAAAAACAACTATGTAGCATGTTCATGGTAAAGCAGTTTGAAAACCAAAGAAGATTGGAACCACAATGAATTTTCCTGGACTTTACAATTTGATACTCTGTTTCCATTATCAAAGGCATTTAGCTACAAGGAATGCCCTAGAAAATTAGTATAGCACTCAAAATATTGAACAGATTATTATAAATTCTTATTATATGCTGGAGCATTCTTCACCTCCTGGTAAGGGTCTGTTGGAAGGAATTATTGGTTGTCGTCGTAGCTTATATAAAGCGAGTATACTCACTCTGAAAACCGGTAGAGTTTAAAGGTCTTGTATTGATTTAAAGGTTTTGCACTTATCACTAATGGCCGCCACTGAGGTGCGCTCGCTTCAGGCTGTGTCCTGGCATGTTCGGCACAGCACGAGGTCTGCGGGCCCGGGTGGGTGCTCAGCCAGCTACCCACGACAGGCAGGCCAGAAAATTGCTGAGAGCAAGCTCCCAGCCAAGGTGAGGGGCAGCGAGTGGGGTGGGGGTTAGAAGGCCCTATTTTATCTCTGTATTGATTAAGTCTTTTCGCCAATGTTATTGACCTAGCAGTAGGTAGAGTCTCTTTTTACCGTACGGTCTATTTTTAGTTCTTTGAGGTCACATGAAGAAGAAAAATCAGCTTCACAGGTGCATGCTATTAGACACACAAAGCACTTGTTAACAGAAAATATGTGATAGCTCACATTTATCAAAATTATCCCTGACATTTCCTTTTGCTCAGCTGAAAACAATATCTAAGCTCCCAGAGCAACATGTAATGTGTGAGGGGGAAGGAAAAAAAAGCAACCACAGGTTTTTTTGGTTGTGGTTTTTTGTTTTTTGTTTTTTTTTTTTTTTAATAACGGACACCCAAAGGAACATGTGGTGAATAACTCTGGTGTTTACCAGAAACACTGCTTATCCAATGAGCCATATTTTATACATTTATTATAATGAAGTGGATTTTTAAATTTTCTATCTGTATTTCTAGTATGTTGATAGCTAAGGACTCTCGTACATCTGAAAACGTGAAAATTGTAATCCTGGACAATCCTGAAAACTACTGTTGTATTATTCACAGAGTAGACCTCATGCCCCAGGCAAGGGAAATAGAAACTCGGCCATTCTTCTCCCATCTGTGGATATTAGCCTGGTGACAAAAGAGACTACTTCTAGGTATGAACAATCCAACTTTAGTCAATTAGTGGTCCGTGTACTAAGACTGCAAATAAAGGTGTAATTTAGCGACAGTTATGGTGATCGTTTTATCTGTCAAATATTTACTGAAAACTCAGTCTGAAAGAGACTTTTTTCCTCCCTTGAGACTGCTATTGTGATGCTAATAAGTATCTGTATGTGCTTTGTTTGTGTGTTAATTATATGCTGTCACTACAAAATTTAACTTGGATAGCTCATTCTCAAAATGGTATGTATCAATAAATAAAATATAGTACCTAAAACAAAAGGAGCTTTGATTGCAGAGAAAAAGAGAAGACAGGCTTTAAAAAGAAGCCATTCAGTAATTGCATGATGTATTAAGGCTAATAAATCTGCTTAATTGTCACATTTGCCTTAAATTAATAATTTATATCAACATTTGGTGTGGGCAGATATGATGAATATTTTTATGTTGCAATAATCCTGGAAAGCGGCACTTTGAACTTTTTAAAAAACAACTAATTGCAAGTCTTGTCTGTTTTACACATTTCTGGTAGTAACTGAATAAACACAGGTGAGAAAATTTCACAGAAACTAGTAGGCAACACAGAGCTTAAATCCAATAAAACTCTTCCAGTATATTCATTACAGTAATAGGGAAGATAAGTTAATAATGTGACAGGTTGTGTCTGTTGCTATGGCGAAGCAATTCAAACATCTGAACATGTCATCAACACAAACTGCTAACCTGAAGAACTTGACCACCTGTAGGCTTCGTGCTTCCTGGCGACCCAGGCCCACGGTGGTGGAGGAAAGCTTCTCCATCTGACACCAGCGTATCTTTTTAAGCTGGTTGGATTCGCTATGCTCCTTCAGCTGTAGCGGTGCCCCCTGTTACACCCAAATCTCTTTGCATTCTCTTCCCGTCGCATGCTCTCGCCACAAACGCAGTGCAGATACTTTTTTTTTTATTATTATTATTATTGTTTTAATGTTTACATATCATTTAACATAAAGTAAATGCAATACTTTAAAAATAGTAATTTGTTTATCACAGGTTTACTGGAAACCTGTTTTGAATGATTTGTACGTTACTGTGCTTCCTTCGTGCTGGCCTACTGAAACTCATGGCTCTTCTGCTAAATGGCCTGACTCTTCTCCTGCTCTTCCCCTCCTCCTCCACCTCACTTTACATCTTCATGGTGTACATCTGTTACTGGACAGATTGCACAAGATGAACATAAGGCACTCTTTTCCAGGGTCAGCTAAATTGCCAAGCTAGGTCCACTTAGGCTATTGAAATGTATGTTCAAAATTCCAGAAATTCTACTAATGACAGATATCTCTGTCATATTATGCTGCATAATAATTACACTTATCAGGCCTGTATGAGGTCAGAATAAAAACATTGTTTCAGTGTCAGCTATATATTTGTGTGCATTAGTAATACGTGTAACAATATCAAAGGGTTTTTTTTTTTCTTGTGATCTCAAAAACGGAGTTTTTCAAGTTTTCATCTTCAGATTTACTCTGCTTTAGAATAACAAATGTGAAGCTCAAGAAGTTTGGAAACAGTATTTTGTTTGGGGGATATATGTTTTAAAGTGTTATTCCAAGATGCTCTGACCACGTTTAAAAAGTCAACAGATACTAACAATCAGGAAAAGATACAGTGAAACCTGGGGTACCTCTTGGCCCATGTTGCTGTTCTCTGTATCCATGTGTTTTCTAGGATTATTTTTTTTTTCTTTACTGTGGAATTAGTATATAGTAACAAGGCACCGATTCATCTCAATTCTGTACATTTTGGAGTCGGACAAGGAACTGTCGCAACACATGGCTTTCAAATGAAGTTGATTGTAGACATATTGTCTGTCAGTCAAAACTACAATATTGTAATTAGAGCAGGCCCTGTCTCTCTGAACGTGCTTCAGATGGCAATGGAATAACCTCAGAAGTGAGTTACGCGGATGCTACGGTTCACTACGTAATAGTATGCTACGGTGTTGCTCAAAGGTTGCATTCTACTGTACTGTAAATTTTAATTAATTCACAATTGGAATTAATAAAAAAATAATTTTATTCTGTCATTCTTGCAAAGGCTTCATATTTTGGAAAGCTAAAAAATATCACAGGTATAATATTTCTCAGTAACAATATGTCAAATTCATGTCCATGTGTTGGAAAAGCCTGGGATGCTGAAGAAAGCAAACGCCCTCTTTGTCCCCAGATTAGGTGGGATGCTCCGACTGGACGGAGGAGGGCACCCACCCCGAGCCACCGCAGGCAAAGCTGTGCACGGTGCAGAGAGAGCGTGGTGCGCAGCTGGGCAGCGTGCAAATATACCGCCAGCCTTCGGTGGCGACGGAGGTTTCGCGGACGTTGCTGCGACATGAAAGCAGATCCGCTTCCAGATGCTGCCAGACTCTGGGTCCTGTGACAAGGATGATGGAAAGATGATGTTTAGTTTAAATGAGGATACCTTACTTAAATAATTGGTACTTGAGCAACAGAAAGTGAGATTAAAATAGTAGCTTTACACTAGTACAGCTAATGCTGGTGATGTCCTTGTTCCTTGGCATAAAACTTACAGAAAAATGCTTAGGTTGAATGCTTACTGGATCTTGTATTCACCTGGTAAAGAGCCAGCGGGGAGCCGAGGAGCTCCAAAAAAAGGCACAAAAAAGAAAATAAAAGCAGAAGCTTCAAAAATTGCTATGGGGTTAAAAAAAGAGGGGGGGGGGGCGAGGCACAGAAGAATGAGAATTGAGTTACCGTTCATACTGGGCACTTACTGGGACATGTTGACTTCTTCAGCTCTGTGAGGAGCCTGAGTGCATGTCGTGGACACGGTTAGTGGCGTTGCTAATCAATCAGTCTTTTGTTGTTTGTGATTTACAGGAAAGTTATTTGAAAAGTAGTGCCATATGGAACGATGCTCTATTTGTAATTCTAAAAGTTAACAATTCAGTCTCCTTTAAATACTGAGTCTGTCGGGGGTTTCTCAAGTCATGTGCAGCATAGAAAATATCCACTCTTATTTTTCCACTCTGAGTTACTTTATAAAAATGCGCCCTGGATTTACTGGTAGAGGACATAAGAGCAGGGAGGTAGCAAGGAGGGAAAAGCTGTCTCATTCATTGCCAACACAGCCAGCCATTTACAAGGTGTTCCCCCACACAACCACATCCCCGTCTGGCCAGGGCTGCACCCATCCCTGCGATCCAAAGCATTGTTAATGTGTTTGGGGTTTTTTTTAATCCCTATATGATGCTTATGCTTCAATAGTACCGGGTTCTGCATCTCTACATTGATTATTAAGGACTGAAACCTTCATTTAACACGTCTGTAATAAAATGCCCTTTTCTCTGTGTTTCCTGTGGTAGGGCAGAGCCAGGGCAAGGCCTCCATCAAACACTGCAAGGGAAAGAAAGTCCTGTTTCCTTCATAAATAAAGGCACTAATTTCAAAGGGGATTTTAGGCAGTCAATAAGTTGTTTAGGTTTTTTTTCCTGATATTTTTGAAAACAGAGAAACACTTAAGGACTTCTTGGTTTTATTTGAATATACTTACTAAAATTAAAATCTTAAGTTTAAGTTTTTCCTGGCCTGATAACCGACTTAGATATTCAGCTTCTAATAGCTATCATTTCCTTAGTGAGGAAGAACCCTCNTTTTTTTTTAAATTTTTCCTTACTTGTTTGTTTGTTTGTTTTCTCCATCTGGTAAATGTTGGTTTGGTGTCTTGTTTCTCATGGAACTTGAAATTACCACTGGTAATGCCATCGCAGTGCAGAAAATGCTCACTTACACACCTTGGTAGTACGACTCCATTACCACCCAGGGACAGTGCTCGTTATTTTATTAGTAATGCTGAGGGTAGAAATTGAGAGAGGGGGAAATAATCCTTGTGAATCTCTTAGAAGAAGAAGTAAGATTTCCATCATCAGTTATGTAATTGAAATAGGATATTTGTACTTTTCTCTCCGAAATTCATAGTTAGGTTAAGAGTTTCTGGTTCACTTGGAATCATTTCTTTCATTGCATCTTAATCTATCTGTTAATTCTTGTTCATGATTGAAATGCAGGGGTGCTTCTCAATCTCAGAGTGGAAATCAGTGTAACCTTGCTTCAGTTCTGGAGTTGACAAGAATTTAACTATTTTTTACCGTATCTATTTTCTTGTGTAACTGTGTTTTCAGCTCTCTCCAATTGGGCTTTATGTGATGGTTTTAGACATAACAGCTTAAGTTAGAGTTGCTTTTCTTCAAAGATCTGAAAATGTGCACAGATCCTGATCAACATAAATTAGCATGGCTATGCCTTCTGTTATCGGTTATTTCAACTATATGAAACAATCTGTTTCTGTTTTAATATAAAATAAGATGGTGTACACGTTTACAATACATATCACTACCAGACATAAGCAGGAATACCTGTTGAAGGGCCCTGTGAGTAAAGACAGCCTGTTAGGGATCTTTTTATGCATGAGAGGAACAACCATATAGTCTCTGTGTTTGCAGGAGGGTGTGTTACTGGTTTGGTACACAAAACCGTATTTCTGTATTGTGACATAGCCTATTTTTTTTTTTCCTTCTTCTTTCTTTTTTTTTTTTATTTCGTCAAGTTGTAATTNTTTTTTTTTTTTTTTTTTTCCTGAGGGAAAAAGGTTGAAGTGGTGCTATCACAACATTATAATCCACAGGAATTTTGACAATAATTCAAGGGATTCATGATAAGGCTTACACTGGAATCAACACAAATGAAAAGGTAGCAGCCAAGAAGTGTGTATGTGGCTACATTGGTATTCTCTGTCCCTTTTCTTTATAGAAGTCTTGGGAAAGGAGGTTGCTGCCACCATTATTAATCTTTATCTTGTGCTGGCACTTAGCTATCAGAACGCCTCTGACATTTGATGGGGTCTGGAACAAATTCTTTTGTTGTAATAGAATTTTTATGTCTCTGACTAGTCAAGGAAAGAAAGAAGGAATTTTGTGAGCACAGAGTAAATATAAAACAGAACTTTTATTTTTCTCCAAACTTTATTTTGCTTTTATTTTTGCTTTATAGCTAAAGGATGTCAGCAGCTCAGAGCACACCTTTCCATCAATATTCTTCACTCGTTGTTTGAAATCTTTACTTCTACCCGTGATTCACAGTTGTTACTCCATGAGGTGGTGTGTCACTGCTCACTGACTGCTTTACAACTTAAGTGTTAAGAAGTGAGGTATAGGAGAAGCTGTACTTTCTTAAGATACCCCGAGATGTACGAATTATGATAGTATTGAATGCTTATGCGTAACGTCTGCACTTAGTATATGTAATCTTGCCTGGCTACTGTCTAAAGAACTATGCCAAGTCACAGATGGTCACAGACGTGGGAAATAATATTGCTAAAATGCAAAGTAGGTGGAGCAGAACATGTGCGTGCTTTGGTCATTGGTGTGCTTTTATAATTCATAGTATTGGCTGGGGAATCCCTTCCGAATGTGCTCTCTCTCTTGCCCCGTCTTCTGCTGCAGTGAAGCCAAGGTGGCCACAGAAAGCACGCACAAGGCTTTCTGCTTTCCTTGAGACACTGCCACTACAGGTGGGAAACAAGGATGTGGGACCAGAGGGAATATTTTCATTTGCTCCTCCTTTTCCAAACCCACCTGTAGTTAAGCACAAGGGAAAGCAACACCCTGAGGGCTTCACAATAACTGAATGCAAGACTGGGAGAATGACGGAAAAATACACGCAGCCATCAGATGAATCGGAAAATGTAGGTCCTGTCTGTTGTTGAAGTACTTTAAGCCTTGTATGGGGAAAGAGGTACAAGTATGGTGGGCACAAGCTTCTGAAAAGTAGACCTTGTGTGTGCAAGGAAAACACACAGGTCATCTCTCCTGGATCATCTGCTTTGTACTCATCAGAAACAGCACACCTCTCTTCACTAAATAGGTTGGTTTACAACAAGAGGCTGAACAGCCTATCTTATAAGGTCTTCTAAGGCAAAAGTATATACCGATTTAAGGAACGAGTTAAGGCCCTGGAGAAAGGGCTGGAATAGTGGAGGGAGGCAGGAATGCATGTACACTGCTCCACCAGCCTGTGCGAGTGATGGGGCAAACCCCATTCAGCTCACTCTCCCAAAGCAGTCTGTAAATGGGCCCATTTCTGACGTGCTGGGGAAATGCAGCGTGGAAATCATCGGGTAAGCCCAAGGGAGTAAGAGTTTGTGGGGAAAATAGCTGGCTATGTAGGACTGAAAAGCTGCTGAGGTTACTAGTAGCATAAGGAAAATAAGAGGAGTGGAGGTAAAGGTAGACCATAACTGTATTGTGAGTAGAACCAAATTGTTTCCAGACTAATAAAGATATGTATTGCTGCTCTAACTTGAGTCAGGCTATGGATTCCTAAACAAAAGGGAGTATGCGTAGATTCGTAAGCTTGCACGTTTCTGTCTAGATGTAAGAGATGATGTTGATTGATTGTTGGTTGTTGGTTTGGGGTTTGGTTCCCCCCCCGCAAATCTTCCATATAGGAGAACTGTTGGGATAGGATACTACCTGAGCTCTGATGGTAAATGAGTGCGCAGAATGATCTTCATGTTTAATTTTTTTCCCTACTCCATTTATTTTTATACCGGGCCCCAGTGGAGGCACCACGGTTAAAGGCAGCCACAAAAATTTGATTATGTTTAACAAATCATTGCTATGCAGTAACAAGGTAAATTGGGTCCATAGACATAATTTTCCTAGCATTTAGGAAATCTGTTGATAGAGCAAAACACAAAAGAATAATCTGCAAGGTCTGTAATTTTGATACTTTATAGTAGCTGAGGTATGTGAATAGATAAATTATCTTCTGAGACATCAAAGACAGAGGTTTTTGTGAGCGGGTAGTGGCTTGGGAAAGAGGAAAGTGATTAGTGGAGTGCTACAGGAGATCAGTATTAGGACCAATTTTGTTCATTTTATAAACCAATGGTCTGGAAAAAAGAAAAGACCATGCAGTCAAGGGGTAGCACATGCTTTGGTTTCTGTGTTGCAGGGGAGTGGCAGGCCATGAAAAACAAGAGGTCACGCAACCAGAATCAGAAAGATTTATACAAGATGTACAGATAAGCAGCTATCATTTCAGTTAAGAGTGTGTAAATCCTGTGGAAAGAGACTAAGGAAAAGCAAGGAAATAAAGATGCACAAAAAGGCCGACAGAAGGATGTTCTGTTACTAGGCAGTGTGGGTTAAGGGAAATATTTGAAATAATTTTAATACTTTTTAGTGTGTATGATTCCTTTTGTTTTAATTTCACTTGTTCAGTGAGGAACAGTTATTTAAAATTCTATGGGTTTAAAAGCATATGTAAAAAATAGAATGAAATTTTTTTTCCGAGATACGGCCTTTTCAACTTGTAAGCTGATTTCCAGAGACAGAGCCTGGGAAAATGGATAAGGAATCCATAACCAGATTCAGGCCGTGGGGCTCATGGGACTGCAACATTGCTTGGAGTCACCAGCCAGAACTAATACAACAGCCCGGGCTCTGTTCTGTTGAACTAACTGTTCAAGCAACTGGATATTCTGGATTTGTTGAGTCGCTGAGAAGTGCGTATTTTCTTGTGATTGCCCAAACAATGGTAAAATTGTTTCCTTGCCCAAGTCTATTTGACTGTGCTAAGTTCCTAGGTGCAGAATTTCTTTTCCATGCCGTACAACAAAGGGTAAACTCAAGCAGTGTATTAATTTGCAAGGTTTTGCGCAGGCAGGGGAAATTTCAGGATCCGTTAATGCCCGTAGGAAAAAACAGTATCAACAGCCTGTATTGTTCGCTTTGGAAGCACGAAGGCACTTCAACTGGATGTTGTAATGGTCCTCCCAAAGAGTACTTGCCAAATGTTTGCGGAGTGGAAATTGCTTTACAGGTCACTTCCATAATGAATATTGCATTTTCACGTTACGTTAGGGACTAATAACTTTCAGTTGTTCTGCTATTGAACAATTTATAGTATATGCCATATAAAAGTTATATAGAGGTACACACAACAGACTTGTATACTCACAGGTACCTATGCGTTGTTTGTAGGTTATTGTTGGTTAATAACTGTTGAAGGAAACGTTATAGAATTGCGGTTGTCCTACTCAAAGGAAATATGCTTGATCTGCTCCTTGTGTCTATACCAAGCAGCGCGTTTTGAAGTTCTGGAGCTAACCTAATACTATAGGCTTTATTTAAAAGATTAAACGGGTCGCACGTAACTTCTTAGAAATAATTAGAAGGAAAATCCTTGGTAGTTATGTCAACTGGTGTCTCGTACAAAATCATGGGGCCGTGAGGATTAGAAGACTGTGTTACAAAAGCGACGGGAAGGAAAGGAACGCCTCTAAAGGCCATAAAGGATGTAAAATATGGATAACCGCACTGGGATAGTTGGAAAACGTGTCTTTCTGTCTAGAGAAGAAAAATAGATGCGAAGTCTGTTATGAAGCAAAAACCGTTGGGGTGGGTAAGACTCATCTCTCCGCACAGAAATGCCACGTTTCGGTAGCCCCGAGCATCCCTGACCCCGCTCTTCGGGCGAGAAGCCTGGGCGGCTCCGGGACGTGCCCGTGTGCCTCCCGGCCGAGCTCGGCAGCGCAACGGCATCGGGGACGGGGGGACCGGGGTGCCGGGGGTGCCGGGGTGCCCGAGGGGCCGGGGGTGCCGTGGTTGCCGTGGTGGCCGGGGCTGCCGGGGTGCCCGGGGCTGCCGGCCTCGCCGCGGCTC
>VZTL01051389.1:0-29012 GCA_013400535.1 Scopus umbretta | reverse complement strand
AATGAAGCACTATTGTAACAAGAGCCGTATCGTCTACCTAATAGTAGTAATGTCCGCACGATGATTCCTGTTTCTATATCACCACCCCCCCCACAATGTTCAGTTTGTTTCTTAAAGGAAATAAATGTTTTCTTGGAAGTACCATGCCTGTGTTCATGCCTGACCCTGCAGCCATTTTTACCACTGCGAATATTTCCGCTCTTAGAGCCTTTTCCAAATTAACTGTGCCACGCAGTCATGTTTGCTTGCACTGAATCAGTTTCCCAACATTGTTTTTCCTTTTCATTTTAGTCTAGAGTAGCAGTGTTTCACCCAGCTGATTGGCATGGATGCTAACTTCATTTGTGGCCAGTGTAGTTAGAGCACAGTGCGTGATGCTGGAGCCGCAGCAAGAGGTAAGAGTTCAAAAGGAGCCGATCGTTGCCGGCTCCTCGACTGCTGACTTAGACCCCTTGGCATCAGCCGTCTGGTTTCTCCGACGCTAAGATAATGATTTGCATCGCAGTGCATTTCACATTAGCGCTGATGATGGTGTCAGGGAAACCACAACTGCCAGTGCCAAGGGGTTAATAAACCAACTACTTGAGATTATTAAGGGCTGTGATTATTTTTTTTAACAGTCCAGGGTAAGTGGAACAAACCTCGGAAGGCAACAGAGGCAGAAGCTACTGTTAGGCAGAAAAATATTGTGACTTGCTAGGTGCTGTGCCTCCTTCAGAGCAGTAAACTGGGTTTAGAATGAGAGATGTGCCGTTCCTTTAAATACGTAATTGCATTTTGTAACACACTCGAATATTAAACTCTGTAGAAAGGACATACAGATGTAGAGTGTTCAATGTGCTATCGATTTTATAAAGTCTGTTTGTAGAAATGATAATAAACTTGGGCTAACAAAAGAAGGCCCCTTTCACAAAGCTCTCTATTGAAGGAGAACTCAAGAAGTCTCCTACTTTGCTGAGCTTCTCTGTCCTTCAACTATGTGTACCACATCGTCTTTTGACGTACCTGCTTAGGGGTCTGGAGTATTATCCTGGCTGTTGTGCAGACGGGTGCAGCTTTAGACTTGTGATGCTCTGCCAGAGTGGTGTGTTTGTTGCTTCATCTGGATACTGCAGCAGGGCTGGGTCTTTGGCTTTCCATTCAAGTTCTTCTTTGGACATGAGGGTGACTGCTCTTGCATGGTCATCTTTTTGCCTCTTAAGAAAGTTGTTCATTAGGTGGGTGAATGTGATGTGCCGGATGATGGCTTTGGGTCCTCTAGCCCCCCCGCACTGCAGTGCAGTTGACTCTTCTCAACCACATCGTGCTTATAAGTAAGGTTAGTAGGTTCGTATGCTTAGCAACATCTTTAAGAAATCCTGGTCCATGCCATCTTGGAAGTACATAGCCTATCTTTTAAAAAAACTGCAGCTGCAAGCTGGGGAGCTGTGAAAACTTCCCTTAAAATTTTTTTGTTGCGTATCGGAGGAACTTCTGCGTTACCCGCAGTTGGCAGGTAAGGTCAAAATCTAGAGGCTGAATTGTTGGAGCAATCATTAAAAATAAAAATGCAATAACAGTGAGCACTAAGTTTGTTCTTCCCGTTTCCCATGTCTCTAGTGCTGAGGTTCCTTGCAGGAATTCAGTAGCCGTTCTTCATTGGAGGTGGTGATCTTCATTGCCAGTGCTACAATGAATCGCTTAATCAGCATTGAGATATTTTTTTTTTTTTAGTAAATCTTTCTAATTTTTTTTAGTAGCTTATGTGCAGAGAGCTTGGAAAATAATGAATTGCAGGTTGATTGTCCTTCATATTTTAGCAAAGCTATTATCTTTTGCTTCAAGTCAGATCTTAGGCCCTCTCTTTTCTTTGCCTTCAGATGGAAATAGTGGCTCATCAGCCTCAGCATTAGGTAACCATTCATGACGTAATGAGCCTGCTGCGCTGAGTTATTGCCTTGTGTTTAGGGAATGTTAGAAGAGAATTGGGTTCGATGTTCTGATTTCATTTTCTCATAAAGCTGGTGTAAAACACAATGAGGAAGCATCTTTGAATCTCTAGCAAGACTCTGCTACTGCTGTAGTGCCAATTTTTAAGGAAGGTGTGGGGGTTTCTCTTGCGTGCCTGGCTGCAGTAAGAGTATACAGGGTTTTCTAGGGTTTTTTTTTCCCCAGTGTTACTGTCAGATACTGAAGTTTGAGAACATTTGAGGTCTCCTGTTTTCAGGTCTCTTTAGAGGCACTCCACTCTCTTGTAGTCTTTGTTTTGTGGTTCAGTTGGTCTCCAGTTGTGCCCTGTTACTGTAAGAGATGTTTACTAAAGTTTTCCAACTGGAAAAGCTTAAACAATTAAAAGCTAACTGACCAAAAGACCAAGCAGCATTCCCTTAAATTCCTGGGAAAAAAGATTTAGGTTTGGGAAATCAAGAAACAAGTTAATGTTTGTATGGGAGGATTCCAAACACATTGGGCATCTTCAGCAGTTTATTCCCTAGAGGATTAGTTGCATACTCTGGTGTCTGCTCAAAGTAATTGTTGAAGAGAGAGCAGCAACTACCATAAGCTTCCTATAGCATGCAAGTATTGTTTGTAGATGAAATAGTTTGAGCTGGTGTCTACCATATGCTGGAAGAATGGACTTCGAGACTAGAAACCCGTTACAATTAAATATTCTGGAAGCAAAAAATATCAATTAAGAATTAATCTCTTGTTTGTTATTAGGACAAGCTAGTCTAGTCCCTGGTGCTGCTGCCCAGACTACCTAGAGTTAGCTAGTCATGCAAGCCTGGAGGATTTACCAACGTTTGTTCACTGTGTCAATAGATTTAAAGGAAGCGGATGTTTTATTGACCAGAATTCATATGTAACAGTTAGTTTGTGATCCTGACTATGTATGGTTGCCTTTGCAGTTATTTGAGGGAGGATGTTTCTGACAAGCGTTGAGTTTTTCTTTTGTGAACAGGATGCAAGTGATAGAGCTGTAGAAAACTCATAGCACTGCTAGCTGCTAATCATAGTTATGAGAACTAAAGACCTGAGTTGAAAATTAAGAATTTATGCTGTTAATGATTAAGTGTGAGATTACATATTTCATTCTGTCACAACAGCATCAGGGTAACAGTATGGGGTTGGCTAAAAAATTAGGGAGGGCAAGAAAAAAAGCTTGCATGATGCCAGTACCTCAGCCATGGCAGTGGTGCAAGCTTCTGAAAGAAAATAGAAACCAAAGCACTGTATTTCCTTTTCTGGAAGGTCCAGTCTTGGCTCTGCTGACTTCGAGGGCATTACCGTCTTTACTTGGCATGCCAAGAAAAGTCAAATGTACCAAATCCTATTCAAACAAACAAACAAACAAACAAAAAACACCCCAAAAATGCAAGTCAAGTGCTACAGCTGGAGCAAATGCAAAAAAATGTGCAGTCAGTTAAGCTGGGATCACTGATATTATCCTGTTTGTGAAACCCTTTGTATCTTGTGGCCCCTGGAAAATCCAGAATACATGGGGAAAGTGGGAAAATTAAAATGGAGCACAACAGGGCATGCAGAGTACGTTGCTGCATACATGGTATTAATTCTGTGGGCCAAGCAGTGGTTGTAGACATCTTTTGATGATGAACATCTGCATTTAGGTGACGTTTATTTATGGGAAGTATGTAAGTCTATACTGCTACTATCTGTCCAGCCTGTCTGAAAAATTAAGGCAGTTCACCTACCAGCATCTTCGGTGCAGTATTAAGCAACTTAAAGAGGTCACTATTTTAAATGCTGATAATTTGCCGCTTAAAACCTGAAATTTTTCTGTAAAACAAATTCATAATTGTTTCACCATTTGTCTTCATTTGTTGTTTAAGTAAGCAAGGTTTGTAGCTCACGGGAAGGCATCTGGAGTGGTGAGGTTTAGCAGATTACTGCGTATTCAGATGAACTGTGTATATTATGCGTAGTGGTCCCTTGACCGGTGTTGGATGAGTTTTTTTTACCTTAAGTCCAATCAATCCTACACTGGCGGCTTTTCATTAGCTGCCTCTGCTCTCACAGTAATGATCGGGATGCAAAGCCTGATGGCAGTCTGTAACTTCTCCTGGTGCCCTGAAGCTCAACAACGTAAGCTGATTGACTCAGTTAGGGCTCCAGTCTCTAACAGCAAATGCAATCAATAAATCTTTGTTGGTAAATAATTGCTATTGAACAGAGTTTTAATATAAATTTATGAGTGGTGTTTTATCACAGCTTGAGGCTACAGCAAGCCACTGAGTGATGGATTTCAGATAACACTTACATTCATTACATTAACTTTGTAAGTTATTTAAAGCTTGTACACTTAACATTGCTTTTGGCTTGCAATGACCTCCTGGGAGTAGACGCAGCATACACATTACTAATAAAGAGCTCGCAGTACGTACAGACGGTTCCTCCGTTCGCTTTGTACGGTGACGCAGTTCCTCGAGCAAAACCTGAGAAGTGAAGTTCGTGCATTCCGGTTGAAGTCTCTTTCCTGTGGCTCATTAAAAGTACAAGCTAGTGCAGTCTGGTAGGAGAAGTGTTCCTCCATTAGATGCAGAATTGCAATTTTGGAAGGAAGGTGGTAAAAAAAAAATAATTTGAAGTGTGAAATTCTTCTCAGTTTGTGAACAAATTGGAGGTGTTAAATTCTTAGTGTTGAATCTGCTGAAGCTTTGGGTCAGCTACGTCAAACTGCAGGGCTAAAATTGCAGATGGAAGACTGTAACAATGAAAGATTTCATACAAATTAGGATAAATAATGTTATTCAATTAGTAATATTCTGAGGCAGAGATTATTTTGACAAAAAAAGAAAAAAATCAGTATTTTGAAGTAGAAGTTGATTTACTTCATTCCTTACTGCATAGCTTGGAGACTAAATGTGTTTTTTTTTCTGCTGTGCTGTGTGTACATGGGGGCCTGTTTGGCCGTGACTGGAGATGTGCCCAAGCTACCTCTAAATTGCCTCGGAGGTACCAAAGGTCAGTGGGAACTCATATATCTCGGTTCCTAGGCAGAGTATCTGATGTGACTTAAATGTAGACATAATGTGACTGAAGTGAAGGGCTTTTTCTTTTTTTTTAAGTAATATTTCTTGTCATATCTGGGCCATTTATTTTTTTTAAGTTTAGTTAATGTTAAAGTGCATTTATAACTGATCTAAACTCCGATACTAAGAGCATTTCTCCAGACCATTCTATATAATTACCGCAGACAAAGTGGTGGTCTCTGGCCTTGGGGGGGGGGGAAAAAGAAGTGTGTTTTATATGGGCTTCTCTGCTTCATAACACTTTAAGTTAGCTCCTTGTATTCAGAGCAGTTTTCCTCTGCAGGTACTAGAAGATATTTTTAATTCTCACATAATATGAAAATCTGTTCTTTTTGCCAAGGTAGTGCCTAAATAAAATGGATTGGGAAGTCTGGTTTGTTAGACACAAATAGGTGCATCTTCCCTGTTTACTGCTGAGTTTTTTTTTTTCTAACATGAAAGCACAGAATTCCACTTTAAAAGCAAGGCAAAGCCCCATTTGGATAATTTTCTTCATTTAGATCCAAAACCAGAATTTCATCATTTACACCTAGATAGCAGCAAAACCTCTATGTAGTAGAAAGCATGATAGTGGGGGTTTAGTATTTATTGGGTTTATAATTGCCGTGGATTGAAAATTACGTAAGTAATGACATGTTCTCTGTATAGCAAAGGGACAGTTAAAAAGGTGTGAAATATATATCTATTTTACTTTCTTCAGAACTTCAAAAAAAGGCAGCAGGAGTAGCGGGGGGGAAATCACCATTGTGATCCTTACAGCTTTTTCCCCATTAAGAGGTCTGAAGAACAGACCAGTGCAGGGAAACCGTAATTTTTGATCCCCATAGCACAGCGATAACTAGAATTGGGTCCCCCTAAATGCTAGCGAACATGCTGCAGGTGAGGTATGAAAGATTGGAAAGGTGAAGCGACAGATCACCTACTATAGACAAACATACAAGTCAAAGGCAGAAATAAGCTTTCATTTTTTAATAGAAGAAAACAACGTCTCTAACCACTGGAAGACAGTAATTGGGATGTGCAACTTGCACTCGCAGAAGCTTTTGTAAGAAAGCGTTTCAGAAACCCCATTCTCTCTTGTAAAAGTTTGAGTTGTAGCAAGGAACAGCACAAAAAAAGGCAATCTGACCCCAAGACGGTCAGAAAGTTCGGAGTTTGTACCGCTGTGTAATTCAGTCATCTGACACAAGCTTTTCTTTATGGTCCCATCCACAGATTGCTTTGAATCACGAAGGGTTGTTCTCTGAAGTTTTATTCAAAGTGTGTGTCCAGGAACAGGCGGCTGTGAAAATGGCTTTTCCACTGGGATCATCTCTGCAGTTGCAAAAGGAGAGTTGTTAGTTCATGCGGATTGTGGCGAGGGACGACTTCTCAAAGTTGTAACATCTGGAATGGAGGGAGAAAAAAATTTGCCTACCTTTGGAGGACTTCTGCTTGCGCAGAGCTGCCCCTTGTCCCCTTGTGACTTTGGGATTGGGTCTGCAGAAAGATTGTTTCATAAAGCTGCAGGTTTAATGGGAAAACAGATAACATAACTTGTTTTCAAGGGTTTAACCCACTTTAACAAAAACAGCTCCTTGGGAGCTGGAAGGGACCATGCTTCATAGCGCATCTTTCTGTATTCTGTTTCCCATTTTTTTTAAGCTCCATGGAAAATAAGAATGGAAAAACTCATTTTATGAGGATTGGAGAACTGAAGCTTGTATTGGTTTAGATTCCTGGTTGTGATTTAATGAAATGAATACAGATGTCCACTTCTATCAGAACTTGATGTGAGGAACTAGAGAGTCCCTGTGGTAGGTATTGTACATAGTGTCCCCACTGGGATGTTTCAGTAAGACTTTCAATCACCAAAGTACTGTATGAATTCATTAGGAACTGCCTTCTGACTTGGTTTTGGAAATTGAAATTTTCTAGGGAAGTGCATTATTAAAGCATGGCTTGATTTACCACCTCCAGTGTGCTACAGCATGTTACATTTTGCTTTTCTAAGTGACTTTCTATCTTTAAGCTGAGAACAGGTTAATATGCAGTAGTAGTCCTTGTCCATTTGAACACGATGATGACTTTTTATCTCAACTGTTGATTGTTAGCATTCATCACTGATATTTAGGTTGACATTCATCATTGATGTTTAGGTTGAATACGATTTGTGGAAAGGTGAGTCACCTTGCCCACCTCCTTTCCTCTCTGATCACACCTCTTTCATTAAATTATCCAGAATTTATTGGAAAAAACTTTTTATTTGCCCTGTTTCCATCTTGCTGCTCTTACTTGGAATTGGCATCTCTTTGAATGAATAGCTAGGAGGATTTCTATTGCAGTATCACCTTACTGCAAAGCGAATGAGAACATAAACTTGTGTTCTTCCCTCCTTGTGGGGAGGCTGAGCCTGGACAACAAGGAATCCCCCAGGAACATGCTGAAGGGAGCACAAGCCACACAGTAGCATCATCACTCAACCTGGCGTTTGTCATTTATTTTAGAGGGCTAGGAAATGCACTGAGCACGGTGTCTTTATCAGCTAGGAGTGCATATGGGTAACCTTACTCTGTGTCACGTTAAAATGTGCTTTCCTGAGGTGTGGAATTAAGTGCAAAAGGGTTTTCTCTACCTGTTGGACAAAGCCAGTGCTGATACAGTCTTTTCTGTTTACGTGACTTGTTTTCTGAAAGCCGCACTTAGAGCTTTTCCTCCTAAATTGCAAACACTGAAGCTGCCGATGGAGAAAACGTGCATCGTGGGAGAAGCAGGGGAAAATTAATAACTTGGAGGAGAAAGCGTATCTAAATGTTGACAGTTATATTTATCTCTTTCTGTGTCTAAAATAGTTGTGGGTTGGCAAAAGTGTGCTTAATTTTTTTCCTTTTTTCCTCTAATAGGGTATGCTGCTAAAGCGAAGTGGCAAGTCGTTGAATAAAGAGTGGAAGAAGAAATACGTGACATTGTGCGACAACGGTGTGCTGACCTACCATCCTAGTTTACATGTAAGTACACCATGCTCTCTGAATGTTCAGTGGCGTCAGGCCCTGATAAGGCAGTGCTAGTGAGTTCATCCTGATGTGTTTTTGTTGAGCCCTCTTTGGTGGAGGAACACTTCTCTCTCTTCATTCCCCTCTCTCTCAGAACGGCATAATCTGGTGCAACTCCGAGTACAGTGTTGTGGCTTAACCTAGCAGGCAGCTAAACACCACATAGCTGTTCACTCACTCCCTGCAGTGGGATGGGAGGAAGAATTGAGGGGGGAAGGTAAAACTCATGCATTGAGACAAAGACGATTTAATAGGACAGAAAAGAAAGGCAAAATAATAAGAATGCTAAAATACAAAACAAGTGATGCACAATGCAATTGCTCACCACCTGCTGACCCATCCCCAGCCACCTCCTGAGCAGCAGACCCCTGTTGCAGCAGACTCCCAGCCAGCTTTTTCCCTAGTTTATACGCTGAGCATGACGCCATACGGTGTGGGATATCCCTTGGGTCAGTTGGCGTCAGCTGTCCCGGCTGTGTCCCCTCCCAGCTTCTTGTGCACCCCCAGCCTGCTCGCTGGTGGGGTGAGGAGCAGAAGAGACCTTGGCTCTGTGCAAGCCCTGCTCAGCAGTAAATAAACCACCCCGGTGTTATCAACATTATAATCATTCTAATTCCAAAACACAACATTATGACAGCTACTGGAAAGAAAATTAACTCTGTCCCAGCCAAAACCGGGACAGTACAGCCAAGTTCCTTTGAATCCCCTGGAACTGGCGTTTCCTTGCATTCAAGAGGCAACTGAAACAGTTTAAGCCTTTATTTATTTTAAAATAAATTTATTTATTTATTTATTATTTATTATAAAAGCTTTATTTATTATAAAAGCTGATGCTTTTATGAACTTGTCAATCCCAAGATTAAAAACAGAAGCATTATAAGATAGTGTGTCCTAGATGTCATAGAGTGTGAGGATAGTTTCTGGTATTTGTCAGTGTGCAGTGGTTATGGTTTATTCAGAAGACATTCTGAGCAGCCTTTTGAAAATGGCATAGCTATTAAAATATGTACCATAAAACTTTTTCATGTTAAGGCGTCTATCGTTGTCTCTGCCCAAGGGTCCTGTCTGTCCCTCTCAGTGTGTGTAGCATAATCCCTAGGTACGGTTTTGGGGGTGGAAGGAGCACAGTGATCTGACTCTGAACTAGCCCAGCCCACCTGTCCCAGCCATGCCAGTAGGAAGAAAGGTGAGATTTGTCAGAGCTTATTCTGTGCCGAAGCAGTTCAAAAGACAGAGCCAACGCGGAGACTCCAGATCTTGAAACTCCCAGGGGATTCACAGTTCCTTTGTTCGCTCTTTAGTACAGGCAACGGTAAAATACAAAAAACATGGTGTGACCCTCACCAAGATCTTTAGAGCTGGTCTTACATTTTATCATCATACCACATAGGAAAATCGGAGGGTGGCCAGTTGTAACATTTTTAGGGCCAGTTGTTTCCAAACCTATTGGTGTCATTTTTTGCTCCTGGGCAATTTTTCATTAAGGAGTGAAAAATCAAGGTTTCGATCGATGCATTTCTGTAGATATGGTCTGGGGCTTCTAGACCCGCACGTGGGACTGGCAGGAAACTTCTATTTTAGAAAAGTGATGTCTGAGGAGCATGGCCACACTGATGCTGTGCTTGCACCAACTTGCTGTTCCCTGTCTGCTAAATATTAGCACTTTCTCTGGCTTGACACAAGATTTCATAGTCTTGGATCCTGCCATAATAATGCTTTGCTGTAGTTTCTGATGTTACATCCATGTCTTTTATTAAATAAGTTAAATGACAACTAGCTTCAAGGCATTGCTGCTTTCTATCAGAAATCTTGTCCCTCAGCCCTTGTGTTCTGGAGCCCACGTGTTCTGTGCTGTTCCTTTCTGGGCAACTGTACAAGTCTGTCTCTCCTCTTTGGCCACTCTTTGTGCCTTTTAATTTGGGGAATCCTGTCGTGAAGTAGTCCTGAAATACCCGAATTGTATATTGGTATTGCTCACAGAGGGGCAGCATGGGTACTGCATGCCTTTGAGGCAGCCCCCATGGAGCTCCCACACGTGTTGGCCAACTCTGGGTCATCAAGCAAGGAGGATGCAAGCTGCCATTGTCTGCACCTAAGTCCCTTCCTCGCTCTGTAGAAGTGCGCTATTGTTCCTGGCAGTTGCTGTGCATGTGTTAGTTTTTCATTGCCTCTTGCAGACAATAGAGTACTACTTCTCCGTAGGCTTCCCTGGAGCTGCTTAGTCTCCCCCAGAGTGAGAATCCTTTGAGATTAGAGGTAATTACTTTGAGATTAGACGTAAATCCATTGGAGATTAGAGAGAATCCATTTAAAGAAGAAGTAATTACTAGCCTGTAATTGTTTCCTTCTATCCCCCACAATGCTGCCCCCCCCACCCGAAGAAAAAGGTACACGGCTCAGTATTTCCATTTGCTCAGACCTCCTTGCGTAGATCAGAGAGGTTTGTAACATACTACTTTTCCCTTGGGTGTATGTGGGTAGGTAGTGGTGAGGGACCATGCTCAGCTCCTAGCTGACAAGAAGCTACTAGGGAAAATGTTGTGTTCATTCAGAGGCTTCTTGAGACGCCTTTACTGAATCCATTCTCTAGGAGTAATTGGGGTTCTGCTCGTTCATGTTAAAAATCTTTCTATGACATGATTTGTATTATAAATGGTGCTGCTGTAATGCCTTATTTCTATTGCCTTTAGCCTTCAAAGAGTCACTGCACTACTTCTGTAGTATGTTTCCATACTGTCAATCGACTATTTATTTGTCAATTCACTGTTGTTAATATACCCTGCAGAGCATTTGTCATCCATCACGGAGTAGTATGTGAGTAGCATCTCCTCTGCCCTGTGCAAACCACAGTGGAAGAAGAGGCAGGACCAGATACTTGAAGTCAATTGCACTCCCAGTACAGTTTATATAAAACTTTGTAGGCAGGGAAGTCAGAATTTCCTCTTGGGTATTGCCAAGTGAATGGGTTTTCCCCAGACATGACTGGTAATGTGTTTCTGGTTTGGTTTTGCTAGTTTTTGTTTATCTGTAACTGCTTGTTGCTTTTTTCATAGCCAGCCAAAGAAGCTGATGAATTTTTAATACTATGCTTGCATTTCTGTTTGGGATAATTTCTTACCTGTTTTGAAAACTAAGGGCCTTATTCCTACCAACCTTCCCATTAAATAGCAGGAGCAGAAGAAAAGAACTTTGGTTAACTGTCTAAAGTCAGTTCCCTAAACTCGTGAAAAGCCTGGCTCTAATCTGACCTGTTAGATTTGGGTTATCTCAAGTATGCAGGTCATTTTGGTTATACAAAATTTTCCAGTTCTGTGAAGCAAAAGGTGGGCTGGCCTGTAGTGGTGGCAGAAGTAGTAAATTTAGAAGATAATTTGGTGTTTCCAGACTGTTTCTGACTGAGTCAGAATGTAACACCTGCATTTGAAGAACCTATTATAATAATTAACGGCTGATAGTGAGCACTGTATTAAATATTGCTTGAGATTTGGCCAGAAGTGGATCAGTTGTCTCTGTCAGATGCGTTCAGTGGTGGCTCAGGCATGAAGGCAGTGTTTTTAGTATAGAGAATGTGTCCATATTGCAGAAGTCGGTACTGTCATCCTCCTCAAAAGGATTGGCTACAAAATGAAAGGTTTTGGGGTGGGGAGTGAAAAATCAAATTAGTACCTTTCTGACGGAGGAAGTGTTCCTGGAAGGGTCAGGCCTGTTTGGCAGGGCAGCATGTTGAAATGACTGCTGTATTGTGCCAGCTAAATGAGTAACTACTAATGCCACCAGGTTGACGTTTGACACAATAGCGAAATTCGTATTCTTTCTTTTTAAGAAAGTAGGGGGAGAGAAAAATGGGGAAAGAAATATATATGTACATAAGCACCCTACTGTTTTCTGACTTGGTCATGTCAGGTTTTTTTCAAGAGCCGCAAACCTTCCTGTCCCTTGGGATGCTGAGGAGCTATGCCGATAGAAAATGGTGGGGATAATGAGAAAGAACTTTGACCTGCAGGCTTCAAAGTTCACCATAGCTACCTATTCATCTTATACTTCTGGAGTATAGCTGTTGAGTGGATTACTACAGTTCTGGCTGAGAAATTCGGTGTCAGCCTCCCCAAAGGAACCCGGCTGGATTTTCGTAGGCATCTCTTGGCTTTTAGTGGTAGAACGGCATGTGCAAGGTCTCCTGAAATGTAGTCACCAGGATACCTGCTGGGCAGTGTTACATGCCACTTCTTTATCTAAGCCTTATCCCGATGAATAGCTGATGATGTTTCCCACTGTCTGTCTTCCAGAGGGTTGCCATCGTGCCACAGGTAAGGAGATGACAAAGCTTTAGCTGTGGATGTCCATTTTCTGTTCTTGTATCTGCATCATCATC
This sequence comes from Scopus umbretta, assembly GCA_013400535.1. Classification (NCBI taxonomy): domain Eukaryota; kingdom Metazoa; phylum Chordata; class Aves; order Pelecaniformes; family Scopidae; genus Scopus; species Scopus umbretta. The sequence continues at coordinate 16,578 of VZTL01051389.1, read as the reverse complement.
ACTGTCCCTCATTTATGAAAAGAAAGAAAAAAAAAAAACCCAAACCTCTGCTAACAGCTTTTTTAGGGAAGGGCTTTTTTTCTCCTTTAATATTTAATATGTTCTAGATTTGCTTTCGAGTAAAAGCAGAGCACTGTGGCGCTTTATGGGGGAAGAATAGCTTCTTAAATAAGACAAAGAAGTTCCAATGTGCATCATGTAAAAGCCCATCTAGAATGCATGTGGTATGCAAGTCCCATGTACCTATACAGCAAGGTTGATTGTTGCTTGCTGAGGGTCTGTATTGCAGTAAATGCTGCTCTTCAACCTTGCTTCGATCCTTACTGACCTAGTTTGATAACCTGTGATGAGGTGTGTAGGATTGAGGCGGGGAAAACTATCCTTTCTCTTCTTGAGAAGTGTGTAGATTCACCTGGTTTGCTCAATTCCTGATAGTAGCCACAGTTTCAAAACTCCTTCTTAAAAATAGGGTTGATTGGGTGAGCAGCCTACATGAGCTAGCTCAAAGGGAGCATTAGCAATGTTGCTATCCTCAAATAAAGTAAAAGTATTCTTTTAAAAAAGGCAAAATTTCAGCCTGGTAAGGAGTCATATCCAACACTAGGCTAAACTTTGCGCAGGAGCTTCAACAGTATATTATACGGACACACCTCCTTGGTAGAGGATACAAAACAGACCCAATCCATGGGCCTGTAAAATTCTTTGAGACTTGGGGTGGGAGACTGGGCTTTCAGTGGAGCTTTCTTGTCTTGGCCATTTTTTCCAGGAAAAGCAGACTTGGTAAGAATCATAGAATCGTTAAGGTTGGAAAAGACCGCTGAGATCATCTAGTCCAACCATCAACCCAACACCACCTAGAAACAGGAGGCTATTGAAAGTGTCCTCTATGTTGGTATCTGCAAGTGTTGCAGATCCACGCACTTCTCTTACGCCCCATAACATGCAGCATTTTTCTTTGAGCTCTGGTTGAAATTTTTGGCCATTATCAGCTCTTATGCTTTTCCTGAGTAATTTGAAAATAGAAAGCATGCTTGCAAATGAAGTATTCTGTCTCTCCTCATTTTTAAGAGAACACTGTGCTAGCTGGGTGCGTGGCGTCTTTGAGCGTGGCCTGGCGGCATCAGGGTTGTCTAGCGGTGGAGCTGGCTGTTGCTCTCAGCCAAGGGAGCAGCGCTCGCCTCCATGGCTATGAATAACCACCTACAGACGTTGTTTCAGTTCAGCCTTATTTTCAGGGTTGCATTACCTCAGGCTGTTTAATAGCTCCAAAGTCTGTTGTTTGTGTTGCTTTAATAGAAATATTCACGCTCTTATATATTTCTAAAATATCATCATGTATGCCCTTTTTTTTCCCCTGTTTTTGCTTCAAAGGAACATAAAGCTGGATATTGGCTGGCTCTGAGAGCCCTTCTAGCTGGCCTTTCCTATGAACAACTAATCCTCAAATGGGGCTTTGGTAAATATGTATTTGAACTGACAAAAGGATACGTATATGTTGCTTTTCACGTAAAATGTAGCTCTGCATCCTGAAAGAGGAGTGATCAGAACAAATCCTGTAGTTTGACTGGTGATGAAGATAAATCTGTCTGAAGCATGTGGAAGTTTTTATTACAGTTATTGCATCCATAAATATGCCTAAAACATTGGTTAAGGTAGAAAAAAAGAATGATAGGAATGGTTATAAAATATGTGTATAGTAATTGCTTATTACAATTGATGAGTTGATGCCATATTTTTTCTGCTCACCCCAACTGGCACTCTGTGGAAGCCTTTTCATCAAAGCCATGTTCAGAGCAGCATTCTCCTTTCTAACATTATTGACTTAAGTTTCCCAGAGCTTTCCTTTCTTAATTCTAGCATGTTTCACTGTGAATTTACATTGCTTTTAATGATAGCTAGAGGATAACTGACCGTTATGGAAAAAATAGGTGTTAATCATGCTGCCGTAACATTTTTTGGTAAAGATACCAAACGTAAAATGCATAACCTATGATGTTTTAAAAGCAAAAGAGGCTTTTATAAAGTGGTATAGCTGTAGAGATCACTCATTTACTTTATAGCTTCCCAGAAAACTTCTTTATTATCTTAAAGATGTGATGGAATGAAGATCAGTTTGGGAGAAAAACTTAAAAATGAGTAGGGAAAATAGAAACTGAAATGTGTTTGCAGTCATTAAGTGAGACCTATCATTTGGGATAGCTGTTTGTGGCTTTTCAAACTAGAAATGATCTTGCCTGAAAGTGCCATTGTACCTGCTCTGCTCAGTGAAAAATCAGACTGTAGTTGCTGGCGNAAAAAAAAAACACCAAACCAACATTTTGTGAAACTGCTTTTGTGTTGTCCTGACTTCCTCCCCTGCTCCTCCAACACTGATCAAACTGATTAACACCATAGTATAGATATAGTCAATGCTTTTTATTACTGAAATTTTAATGTTCTTGATTCCCGACATGAATAAAACAGCTACAAGATGACCTTCTTTTTGTCAGGACAGAGCGCTTTAGGGTGATCAGTGTTTTCCAGAATGCATTTTCATTCCTATGTTCTCCTCAGAAAATAACATTTCATTGCTTTTCTTAAGATTAACTATATATTATGAAGCCGAATGATATTATGCCCATATTTATATGCGAGAGGGGAGGATGGCTAATTTAACAGGAACATTTGATGAATATATTCCACTGTGGCTCATAACCTGATGGTAGGTTTGTTGCTGAGGTCCTTCCCAGGAAGTAGGGGGAGAGGAGTTGCAGACTTTTGTTTCTTCTTAGGTGTGCCTGTGGCCCCAAATGGAAACCAATCAAGAAGCGATTTATGTTCATTAAGTGCTTGTCAAAACTGAAAAATTTTCTAATCAACAGCAATCTAGCTGAGGCCCCTCAATGGCTGGGAGTGTCGCCTCCACAGTATCGGCTATTTGCCTGTTACAACTCTAGGCTAGAAATCCGCTGATGATTACATTAGGCTAAGCTGCGAAGTAAATGAACCATGTCTTATTTAGGTGCAACTAGCTTCAGTGTAGTCCTGCCCCGCAGGGCACTTTATAGCATTTTATGGCTTTAAAATTAGTGTAGCTTCCCATTTGCTGCAGGGTGCTGCATGTTATGCCTTTGAACTCAATAAGCAAAGGGAAGGGGGCCTTTTGTTTTTTTTCTCCCCCCCACCCCCCCGCCCTTTTCTTCTTTTTGCAGTTTAGCAATTTTGTTTTGCATCTTTTCCAGACGGCGTTTTGCAATAAAAATGTCTGACTGCCACGTACACGCACAAAAGTCAAGGCTCCATCCATTTACCGGTCTGCCGGAGATTTGGGGGTTTTGGTCTGGTTTTGGGGGAAGGGGATTGGGTTTTTGTTTCTCGGAAGCAGTTGTTGCTGAGGGTGAACAATAGGTTTTGTGGGTCCAGTAGGCCAGCTCACAAAATTGGAACTGTGTTTCAAAAAATATGCCACCCGTAGTCTTTAAAATGACATCCAGAGGTGCACCCATAAACTTTGTTTTCCGTAATAATTTTTCTTTCACCTCAGAAACACCATCTCAAGCTCAGTAAGCTAAGCCTTAGGAGTGTTTTATCTAATTGAACAGTGGGGAAAAACTAGCACAAAATGAAGGTGGTTTTCTTGGAAGTTCAGTGTAAACCAGGGACAGATCTGGGAGGGATCCTGGGCCTGGACCAGTTCCTAGCTTTGGAAGAACAGGATGCTTCTGAGAGATTTTAATAGCTCAAAATGAGAAAAAGTGTGACGTTCCTACTTGTGTACCATTAAAGGCATAGAAAAGCATTGTTCTCAGAGAGTCTGGTATGTTGTGTGTTTGAAAAGGGTGGCAATGGGACAGGTATGTGATGGAAGAAACATGTGGGGAGACTCTCTAGGAGAGAGAACACTTTTTGTGTTTGTTTGTTTTAAAATATATGTGAATGTTAACACGTGGCAGTCCTGAGATGAAGGGTTTTGATGTGAGCTTTGAGTCATATTCACTGAGTGCCATGATGTAAAAAAATACAACTTCAGTGAAGGGGATTTGTGTGCAAGGTAGCTCTATCCACAGCCCAACTGAGCCCAGCCACAGGAGACCCTAATTGTTGCCTTCTACAGCTTGATCCTTTGCTCTTCTTGGTGAGATTTCTTGGCCGAGAAGACCAGGTTGCAGTATTAGCCTTTTCACTGCAATCCCAGGACAGAAGTACAGTCCAAAGCAGTTCAATCAGAAAGAGTCCTACTCTGTCTTCGGTTGTTGCCGGAGCAGAACTGAACTTGCCTGCGCAGGCAGGCTGCCAGAACCTACCCGCTTGGGTGCTTCAGTGCAGTGGAAACCTGGCTGAGTAAAATGGTTCAGCTCTCATTCTTCATGGGCTTGTTTTCCGTTACCTTGGAAAATATTTTGTAATTGTGCAAATCAAGAGGAAAATACCTACCTTCAGGACAGAGGGATTTGCGTGCAGGCAGCAATACAGAAAAGTATGGGGAATTTAGCTCTCACGGGACTGATAAATATTGTATTCAGTAACTCGCTCTTCATACACATTTGCTTGCTTAATACACTGATAATGAGATACTATGTTTTTGAAATACAACCTAGGTAGTAGAAAGGCTTTTGTGTGTGTATGTATGTGACAAGGATGACAGTCTCTTGCATTAGAGACATTTGAAAATCCTCAAACTCTGTCATGTTTTTGATATCCATACCTAACATGAGCCACATCTTTAACTTAAGGATCGTTCTAGGGAGAAACCATACTGCCACATGCTCTGCGGTCCTTCAGTGAAGTATTTGAGATATCTGTGGTAAACTTGGATGGTGTGAGTTGCGTCACAGCTTTATGGAAGCAGCAACCAGCACTTTCTTCTGCCTCAGTCTCATCCATATGTCCTTCCTTCCCTGAAAAAGGGGCCAAACAGGCAGCAGCAGCACTAAGCGTGGCTGTGGAAGAAGGGGTGTTCGCCTGTTGTCTTCAGTCTTCTCAGCTGGGAGAAAATAGGCAGCTAGCTGGAAGCATCACACAAATCTGGGTTCAGCTTGTGGCCCTTGGTGGAGCGCCTTCTCTGGCTTTGAGGGCAATCAGAAGCCATTGCATGTATGGCAGCAAGTTTAACAATGACTGGCATTTGGAAACAAAAGGGGACCCCCAAAACAGCAGTCTTTCTTGTTGGTAGGTCTGTTTAGAAAACAACATTGTACCCCATTTGCTTGATTTGCATGTCTGAGAGGCTTCTGTTCAGTTAATTGGTGAAATTATTTCCTGCTGTTGTAAACAGAGAGCTGTATTAAGAGCAGAACTAAAGTAATTTTACTTCACGTTATTCTGTGTCATGGCGCCATCGTTTATTTCTTACTCAAGGCAATTCATTTTGTGGTGCTGTCAGATAATATTTTGTGTCATCTTCAGTCAATGTAGCTTTTATGATTTTCGCTGATACTTTAACAGTTTATTTAGTCCTCTAGATAATGGTCAATGGCCTTGAGTAGTCAAATTAACACCTCGGCAGCACTATATTTGAGCAAACTGCTAACGGTAACCTCAGGATGAAAAGCAATGAGAATCAATATAGCGAGCGTATTTTTAGGGATTATTGATTGATTGATGTGTTCTGGCCTTAACTTGAAGAGGCAGCATTGCCCCACAGCTGACTAAGATTAAGTTGCTAGTTACTGATAACTGCAGGCCATTACCTGTGTAGTATTTCACAAGCCTGGAGATTAGATGGAGACCTTTTATAGTCCTTAGCTGAAGAAACCGTGGCGTTCACAGGGTGCGTAATGCCTACCTGGCTGCAGGAAGACGCTGTGCTTTTCTCCTNTGAGAAGAAAAATGCAAATGGATTTGCAATTACTACTTTTTCAAGCTGTTGAGGGGCAGAAGATGGCACTTCTGGGGTGGCCCGCTGTTGAGTGGGCTCTAGGGACTTGTTAAGTGCTGTTTAAAAGTACTTGGCTTTGAATTACCCTCATGCCTTGTTAAAGGGTTTTTTCCCCTTTTTTCTCGGATCAGCATTTTCTACAACTAACATCTAGGGGAGTTATATCTGTAACATTTGCATATCAAAATCAGGCTTGCTGTCTTCTCTTTAGCACAGCATATTCCAGATGACAGCAAGACCCTCATCTGTTCTAATCCGATCAAACCCTACATTGCGCTTCTGAAGCTGCGACATTAGTTTGTAGTTTTAACTTTTATTCCCCAAGTGCAGATCTGAAGGAGCGCACGTGGGGGTGGATGCTCTGCTGACTGGAAACTTGGTGCTTGCCTCTCCTCCTCAGGGAAATACAGAGATTATTGCTATGCATCTTGCACACAATGAAGCAGTCTTTATTATTTACATTTGATATATCCCTATAAATATTTAAGCTGACATTAATACCTACGTGGCATCTGTTGTGTTTGGGCACTTTTCTATAATAATGGTATGGCTACAGTGCATTTATTTCCTGTTTGCCAACATCCACTTACTCTCTCAAATGGTTTATAGCTCACCTAAGCCTGGTTTACTCTCAATTAAAAGGGCTTTAATAATGCCCTGTCACATCTCACAAGTTTGGCAGGGTAGCAGGGAAATCGTACGCACTGTTCAACTGAAGAATTTGAAATAAACACTTCTTTCTCAAATTTAAATGGCATACACTGGTTGTTGTACTTTAAATAAAACGTGTCTATTAAAAAGAGTACATGCTGAGGTTTAGTCACTATCTGACTAAGCCTCATTTTAGAGCCCATAAGCAATAAATGCTCAATTATGTTCTGCTTATTGTATTTTAATTTGTGAAGAAATGACACTGAACAAGAAAGTTACGCCAACTTGATAATTTATGGATGGAACCATTTTGTTCATTTCTGTCTAACACCTAGTGAATAAATTTCTATTAATGGATTGCCTTTGTTTCTTTTGTCAGCAGAGCTCTGTGTCCTCTCTCCAGGAATTGTTCAGACCCCCCCTCCGCCTTTTTACTGTTAATAATTCTCAAACAGCTGAGGGAATAAAAAAGCTGGTGTGATGGCTTAGTTTAGGGGTTTTATCACAGGTTAACGTTAGCCGTGAAGCAATGAATGCTGGTCCAATAGTAGATTTTTGATGTGTTTTGAGCAGAATATATAATTTCTATTGTAAAAACTGTCAAAGGCGGAAGGATTTTTATGAGGGAGCTGATTGCTTCCTGTATTGTGGCAGCAGTGATGTCGATCTCGGGTATGCTTTTACTCCATTTGGGTATTTACTTGTAAAATTGATGCTCTGGTGGTGTACTGCAGGTTTGGAACCAACCTAATTAATATTGGTAGTCTTTCATATAACACCTTGTAATCTGGCTAAATCTTGTCCTGGCCACTCAGACAACTGGGATTTATGTCTGCTGCCAAGTCTTGGCTCATGCAGACGCCCGCAGCATCGCCCAGGCCTCTGAGTTGATCAGGCTCTGTCTGAAAAGGAATTTTTTGCCCCAGCTGCTCTGCATAGAAGATTGCTCAAGAATACCATTCCCTTGGTTTGCAGCTTAACTCAAGAGCTTACACCCAGATCTTTTCCCAATCTTTAGCTCAAATTACTGTTTTCCTCTTGGGGTGCATATACCCAGATATACTTTTGTGCAATGCTCATACCCCTTTTCACCTTTGATTTAGCTATGCTGTGCGACCTGTCTTGCATGACTTCTCATAAGATACAGTCACTTTGTTTCTGTTAGTGTCCTCACAGTTTTTCCAGGTTCAATTATTTTTTCTGGGATACAAGTAACCACAATCCTGTCTACCAGGAGGTGAAAACTTTGGTGTCTTGTGTACTGGCTTTAACATTAATCATCCCTGCTGGCAATACCTCTTCTGGTGTATCCCAGGATTGCAGCCTCAGTGGCTGTCTCACCTTAATGAATTGTCATTTGCCCTCTGATAAAGACCCGTATGTCCATTTGCTTTTCTGTTTTCATCTGAAGCAGCCCACAGATAATTTTGGAAATGGCTTTGAAGCTGGAAAGCAGAATCATAAGAGCCTGTTTTTCCAGAAGCTTTTTTTACTGTTTGAAGAACTTTCTCATGGATTTCTTGGGAAGCAGTGGCTTGGCTCCAGTTAGTTGACAGCTGTCTTTCCACAGCGGACTGGGTTCACTTATTTCCTCTTTCTGAGCTTTCAAAAAAAGAGTTAAGAAAAGCCTTTTCCACTTCTGGCTTCCAGATTTTAGTGTGTTTAATCGGACACAATTTGTGTGATATTTTTTTTTTTCTTCTATGATTTTTTTTTTTTTTAATATGTGGAGGAAGGATCATATTCTAAGGAAACGATGTTGTAATTGCAGAAACCTTACCAGTCAGTGAGAGCCCTTTCGTAACTTTTGTGCTTGCTGACCAGTTTTGGCCGAGTTTGAGGGAGACAGAGATGCATACAACGTTGGCAGAGAGGAGACACAAGTAAGCATGCTCATGAGGGACAGTCAGCCTTCTTCTCTTTGGGACCTGCTAGCTGGTGAACTCCTGTATGTGGCTCAGAATCAGGCATGTTGTGAAGTAAGGATGTATTAGAAAGCTCAAGACTTTTGGGAGTATTTGTAGTGAGAAGCGTGGAAGGGATTATCAAGAAAACAGAAGGAAGGGGGAACAGTATGGTGGGTGCTGGCAGATGATGTAGGACAAGTCTTTTGAAACCAGGTTTCATTAGATTTATTGCTTACAGAACTGCCTGTTTCATATGGGGTTTTGGATTTTTTTTTTTACCTCTTTACCAGGACTATATGCAGAACGTTCATGGGAAAGAAATTGACTTGCTGAGAACCACTGTGAAAGTCCCCGGGAAGAGGCCACCCCGAGCTACATCAGCTTGTGCACCCATTTCCAGTCCCAAAACAAACGGCCTTTCCAAGGACATGAGCAGTTTACACATCTCGCCGAATTCAGGTAAGAGAATGCCATGCTAGGCAAAAAAAGGGAAGGACTGCATTTCCAAGTGCCTGTAGGCAATTGTCATGTACTACTGGGATGGGGATGATATCTAGTAATAATCTACAAATCCAGGTAACCACTGATGTGTAACTTTTTAAGCCCTGACTGCTGATCTGTCCTTCATGACAGTTTCTGAGTAACCTTGAACGTCCATCTTTTTATACTTGTTATCTTATACTTGCCAAAACACTATGTAATTTCTGAGAAATTAACGTTTGTGAAGAATTGATGCTGCCTTATGACTGATCTGTTAGGTCTAATACCTTGGAAAAACGGGAGATGTTTGAAAAGGCTTTTTGTGGCTTCCTGGTGGCATCCACAGGACTACTTTCCACCTTTAGAAGGATGCATAAATTTGGACTTTCCAACAGCAGGATTCTTCTGTAGAAAACTGTTTTTGTTCCTTTATGGAAGTAGTTTATAGCTCCTTGTGAGCTCTAAACAAAGAATTTTATTGTTCGCTGAAGTATTTGTCCATACAGCTAAGTGGATTTAAAAAATTGCATTAAGGAAAAACATTTAAGACAATTTATCTTGTAAAACGCATAGCTTACACAAAACTCGTAATGGTATAGTGTTGGTATGGAAGTTTTGTCAGCATGTTTGGGATGATGTCCATAAAGTACTGAGTGCCTTTTGCATTTATGATGAACGTAGACATCTCCAGCATGTGTCAACAAAACCATCCAAACATATTATTGTCCCTGGGTAATAGGCAGTACATGGGTAGGATGAGCGACCGCAGGATGGAACTCTGTCACTGTTATCCAAGTGTCTTCTCTTGGATAGAGTTACCTTGGGCTTCAAGTTAAGATGCAATTCCCTGTTTTTTTGCAATGCACATTCCTCTATATTAGGGGAAGAGGAAGAAGGATTTTCCTTCCAACTACTCGACAGCTGCTTGTTTGAGATGAATGTTTAAAAGAGGAAAAGGGGAAAAAAAAAAAAAAAAAGCCCTGTGACATTGCAGTGGTGCCACTAAACAGACATCCCTGGAGATCTTGTGTGGCATGTTATGTTAGTTTGTCTGGGGACTTGAAATGATTTCCTCAGACTCTTTTCCAAGTTGTAACCCACCTCTTGAGAGGCACAGAGCTGGCATTGTCACTGGAAGAGTTCATAGCAGAAAATTATTCATGGTTGGTTTGTTTTTTTCCATTTTGCTATTTAATTTAGATGAGGGTGGGGTTCAACATACTCCATAATTTAGGGAAGAAAAGTTCTGGTCTCAGTCAATAAACCAGCAGTAAAACATTTAAATAAGAGATTTCTGCTTTTAAGACACTTGAATACAGGCAAAAATTACTTGATTGCTCCAGAGAAGTACACTTCAGAAAACATATTCAGAGATACATGCTAATAGAGAGCTTATAACATGGAATTTACATGTTATGGCATATGCTTTAAATTACCAGGTCAGAGGGAAACAGCTTGTATGTGACTTGAGTGAAATGTGCAATATTCATTTTGTTTCAGGACTCTCTGCACACATAATGCTTTCTTTACGTGAAACTGTACAGTAGACAGTTCACTCTGGCAGTGGTGGTAGCCACTGTCTGTGTATCCTGGCTAGCCTGAGGTTTTATCACACAGAAATGGCTTTAAAAGAGAAGAATTAATTTTGCTAGAAAGTGCAAATGCTAGGAAACAGCTCTGCTTTTAGATAGCTTTTTTCAAATAACAGGGTGGTCATAGTTGGAGCATCTGTCCTCTCTCTTGGCTTCTTTATCATCGTGCATGGAAATACGGAAAGACTCTTCTGTTGTTGATGTCTGGTTACCACAGCTCAAGAGATCTACTGTGGTTAAGTCTTAAAATAATTAGTGCCCTCCTAATGTATGAAACAGTTGTATCCAAGGGGAGTTGAACCTGATTTGTCTATTATTACCCACTCGAATACCTTCATTTCCCCTCTCATGCAGCTGGGATGCTGCACCGATCCTTCTTTAATTTTAAGCAAGTTCTTGAACTGTTTATCTTTGCATGGTGTTAGTCCCATAGATAAAGCAAGCATTGATGCCTTAATACATACCCCTGTAGCTGGCTGGAAACATAACAGTTTTGAAGAATCTTTATAACTTGCTGGGTGAGCAGGTGAAGGCAGGCTGGACTGAACAGCTTTATGCTCTACATAGCAGCCAGCCAGCCTGTTCATACCTTGCTACCTGCTGTCTCTTGCCCACTTTGGGTATCAGAGGATATAGAAGGGAAACATCTAAGGTTTTGGTGTGGAAGAGGCTCAGTGAAGACGTGCACGTCTCTGTAAGGTTGTATTGAGAAGGACGATGAAGCTGNGGCACTTTGAGACATGGTTTAGTAGTCATGGTGTTGTTGGGTTGACGGTTGGACTAGATGATCTCAGAGGTCTTTTCCAACCTTAATGATTCTGAGATTCTATGATTCTATTATTTCAGCTGCATACACAATGAGCAGTTTCAAACCCACTATAGTATTTTTCCCTTGCAGCTGTTGCTTCTGAAATTCAGGTTAGTACATTCAACACATTATCAGCCATGGTATCTCTTCTTTGGGGGTTTTCTTCACAGAATTTGTTTCCTCTGAAGAAGCTACCTTCATTGAGTCTTTCTTACTTAAGGGTCATGTTTGAGGTCTGTCTGGTTATTGCATTACTGGACAGAATGACCAGCAGCAGCAGGACAGAAGAGCTTTTTTTAGAAAGCTGATTTATCCAAGCACTGGTTACTCAGTTAAAAACAAACAATAGAAAGAACTGCTAATCAGTAAGGTATTACTTTAAAAAAAAGAAATAACAATGAAAAAAAAAAAATAGTAGGACAGACTGGATCTGGGAAATAACTGTCAGCAGCTCAGCTGTGCATCAGTCCATATGTCACTCTCAATACTCTTGTGTTCAGGTAAGGCTGAAGAGCTGCTTTGCAGAGACTGATTTTAAAATATTAGGGAAGTATTAGTATTGTAAAAAAGACCCTGTCACAAGCTGTTGCCTGGCTTGTTAGTCTGAACTTTCATGTGGTCAAGTATATTGACAGTGTTTTTTATGCAGAGGGTCACAGCTTCTGTTGGGTGGGAGACCCATAGGTACTCAGCACTCAGCTCCTGGAGCGCCAGGAGGACTTCTGGTATCTCTGTAGTTATCCATCAAGCAACTAAAAACATTTGCAAATTGCCCCTTGCAGTCTGTGGCGCTGCCTCAGAGCTCTTTCTCAGTTGTTAGTGCTGGCAGAATGTTGTCTTCATCTCGAGTGATGCTTTAAAATTGATTGCAGAGCTGAAATTGTCTGTTACTATTTTTTCATTGGGAGGTTTCTGTACACGGACCTGCTGTACAGAGGAGGTTTGGACCAAGCACAGAAAGAATCAGCACTTGCTTTTTTTATTTTTAGGCATGCAAATACACTACCTTCTCACAGCTTCACATGTTACCTCTTCCCCAAAACAGTGACGTTTTCTGTTCTTGTGTGCTTTTTGTCAGTGCAGACTTAGTAGCTGTAGGAATATTCTCCATGCCTAGAAGTGAAGACAGTATTTCATTTAATTGTTTGATGTGATCAGGAACAGACTAATTTTCCTGCTGCTGTTATGTAATTGTGTACAGTTTGGTAAAAAAGCTAAGATACTAAAAGAATAGCACTGCTCAATTAAAATGTCACATTTAAGATTACTCCTGGAAATAGAACTCATCGTCTTTGCTTATACATGGTGATAGCACAGGCCGACTAAAAGCACTTCTCAGCTGAGATTACCTATTTCCCACTAACTTGTGTTCTAGAAATGTCTGAACTTACTTTCATTCAAACATCAAAAAAAAAAAAAAAGTCGTTGCATTTGTTTTGTTGAAACAGTCTAATAGTGTTTATCTTATTGAAGACATCAATGGTCTGTTACTAAACACTGCTCAGAAGCTGTCTCTTAAGTATGGATTTCACTGCCAACTTTGCTGATAAATATATGTATTAGATGTCTATTTGATTGCCTATAACTGACATGTTTTAAATTCATCCTTTCACGAGTGCCCAACAGATCACTTTCTCTGTCTCTCAGTGGAATTTCTTGTGTTTTGGGTAGATGCCAGCACATCGGCTGGTCTGATAGGGAGGCAAAGGCCTCTTGCCTATCAGCTGGTGGGTTGTAAAATTACATGGCATGGGGGTGCTGTCTCAGAGATTGGTACCCTTCAGCATAGGTGTTGGGGATAGCATGTGGACAGACTTGGGATAGCTTGGGTCAAGGTGAAGGAATAGGAGCAGTCATCTCACAAGAGACACTTTGGGGATAGCTTTTCTCTCCTAGCTCCCACTTGATTTCTGAAGGGATGATCATCAGTACCTTGTCTCTGTGAGGCAGTACTTGCTGCTAGAAGGAATAACACTCCATCCATAGGAGAGCTCAAAACTCCATTCAACTTCTCTTCTAATCCCCACTTCGGTCTGTGAAGGCAGTAGGGCAGCTTGAGCTCTTCCTTCTCATCACCTTCCTTCTCTAAAGCCTTCTTGGACCTAAGTGATCGCTTGCATCAAACACGTTCAGTCTCTTTCTCCTACAAGTTTAAGCCCAGTGAAGATCTTTCCCAAGGTTCGTCCTCTAGCATTGCTATGAGAAGAATAGAAGGAATTAGATTAATCAGGGAGATGTTGTGAGTTCAAGAGGGATATACTCAGTTATTTGGTAACATGATTTATAATAGCCAAGCAGTGAGTGAAATTTTTATCTGTTAGATCTAATTGATGTAGATGTCACATGCAGAAGAAAACGTTTAAAAGCATGCCACTCCTAACACATTGAATTTAGTTGTGCTTTGTGGCACTTCTTGTCTGAACAAGATTGGTTTTCTGGTTTTAGAGACCATTTGATAAATACAGACATATAATAATCATCTCTGTGACAGCTATCCTTATCTCTAAATGTGTTTACATCCCAAACATCTGGAAGTAGGTATNTATTTTAGTTTTGTTATATGAAGGCTTTAAATAACAGATTTTTTTTTAACTGTGGCTTTATGAAAGGTACTCGTACTTGAATGCTAACTTAGTAGGAATCTCTGAGTTGAGGAAAATGGAAGTTTGTTTTCTTTAAAGTTATGTTACTTTTGTCGTATCTTAAGGTTGTTGAATGACGCTTAAGTAACTTTAATTTAAATTAAACTTTTACGGCACTGAACATCATTCTGGTGATGCGTCTCAGTTGGAAGTACTTCAGAAAAGGGTAACTTGCGGACTTGCTCAGTTCCAACTTTATCTAACAGTTGGTAAAATACTACGGCAATGTCATAAGGGCCAGCAGTTCTGTAAATCAGCCACTGCCAAAGTCTCTGTGCCTTTTAGAAGCTGACTCAGTTCTTGGTGACTTTGGAGCAAGTGTGGGTCTGGGTTTCAATTACTCCCAAGTTGGGTTGGAGTTGAGCTGGTGACCTGAAGGTGAACTTATTCCTGAAATCTCTCCCAGGAGTCATTTATTTCTTCTCTTCTACAAACAACCCAAAGTCTGAGCTGCAGCAAGAGCCACTGATGTAGAAAGTTCACATCTAAAAATAGGTTATGGTGTAGAGATAAATTGTTTCTTGATTAACACTTCATTTAAATAATTTGGTGCTATTAAATTTACTTACAATAGTGACTGTACAGTATGTGAAGTATCTGAAAATGTGTTAGCTACATAGCCGTCATTAAGTATGCTAAAGGTTGTTATCTGCTAACTGTGTGTGACACTTCAGACATGTTATAAGAACGGCATCTTCACATTTGTATAAATGTGAGTTTTCTATGTTATTAGTTGTGATCATCTATCAAATCAACACAGTGGTCATTAAGTGATCTTATTTTACGCTGAAGTGCTTGGAATCAGGCTGAGTTGGAATGGACTGCCTTCCAGATTTTTCTTTTAAAAAGGTAAAGAGTTGATGTTTCAATTAGACCAATATGCTTTCAAAGTAGGATTTCTGACATCCTAGAGACAGGTGTCTTTAGATTCCAATACCTGTCTAATAATTCTGTTCTTTAACTACTGCATTATTTTTTTTTCTTTTAAGCCTAACTTATATCTACAGCCCTACCTGTCACATTGGGTAGCCATTTTCCACAATATCTGAATTAATAGCTGCTGTGTCCAAGAGAGCCAGTACCCTCTGAAGTGTTGTGTGCCATATGCAGGAGGGGGAGCATGATGTAAAACTGTGGGTAGGATCACTCCTCTCCTGTGATGCGTTATGAATTAAGGCCTTGATCCAAAGTATACGGAATTCATTGGTATTTTTGTAGATCATGTAATCATCTTTTTTTAATTGGAGCTTACTGTGAGGATTCAGATGATGTGATCAGGCTGGGGATGAATAAAAATGAGTATCAAGCTAATAGCATAGGCGATTGCTCCAAAGCCTATAGGTCTTGAATGGTGCCTTTGCAGATATATGCAGAACTGAGTCGTAAACATTTGAATCTGCTCTGAAGTCCTTACTTTTAGGTGACTGAGGTTGTGTACTAGAGCAGTGTGGGACATGACAGTGCCATGTTTTATCTGGCAGAGTTTCCACGAGGCCAGAGGTCGGTAGTTAGTAGTTACTTGCTACTAATTTTGTAGTCTGTGGTACACAAAATGACTTAACGTGAAATGTTTTCCATGCTTCAACTTGAGCGTGAGTTTTATGGTTTTGCCACACATTACAAATGCAAGTTTGTGACTTACTTTTGTCATTAATCACCCAAGTCAATTTTCCATTTGGTTGGGTTTGCTGTTAGTTCAGTGATATACAGCTGTAGTGAATGCAGGCAGAAGTTGTCAGTTTGCTCATTTCAAAGGACAAAAAGCCCAATTTTAAGTGCATTGAAGATTTCCCTTTCATCCCACTAGAGGGGGATCCCTCAAGGTCATCTTCTCCAGTACATTTGGACTAGGATTTGCCCTTTCCAGAACTAGAGAGAAATGAACTTCCGCTGTTAGTACCCTATAGTCCTTAATGTTGGGGGAAAAAAGGAGCAGGGCAAATAATAGTGTTAATGAAATAAATACTTGATAAAAACACTGCATTTGTTAAATAGTGGGAGAAAAAAGAAAAAAGTTTACTTAGATTTTTCTCTTTAGGGAAAGAAGGAAGCAATGAACTCTTATGATTCTTTCTTGAGGTGGGCAAATGGTGCCCATTTCTAATGATTAGGTAGATAAAGGGTAGAAATGTGTCGTGAAGCTTCAGGCGGATGACTGTAGATGCTGGACAAGATGCAGGCAGTGCTGCTCAGCCTGTGCCTGTTTCACTCTGGTTGATTTTCATGCTTCCGTTGCGCTGTATCCTGAATAAAATCACAGATCTGTCTTGTCCACCCGATGCAATCTTGCCGAGTTTTTGACGGTTACACGTTGTAATACTAACCGGTTGGATGTTAAGACCTTTGCAAAATTGCTCGTTCTTTTCCCCCCAGTGATTTTAAAATATTAAAGCCATCAGGAGGGTTGAAGCTGATTTACCAAAAGGGAAAAAAAATTCACAAATGTGTTTTGAGTATTGAACTGCCGTTGACATCTAAAGTCCCAACCATGCTGTTTTCCTCCACACTCCAGCAATCAGGACATCCAGCAAACCCATAAAAAACCAAACTAATAGCATGAATATTCAGTGACCTAGAATACTAATTATTGTCATGAATATTAATGTGATCGGACTTGCTTTTTCCTCTTCTCTTTTTCTCT